>PVJO010001915.1:0-157387 GCA_004026905.1 Hystrix cristata
ATTTGTAATTATACAAAAATATTAAGGAAATATTTGCATTCTTTTTGTTAGACTAAGTTTAAAATCCAGTGTGTATTTGCCACTAGCAATTCATTTAGACCTGGACAGGCCACATTTCAAGTGCTTGGTGGCCACACATGGCCAGCAACTACCTTACTGGGCAGCACAGAATTAGATTATTTAGTCTTACTAGGTTTTAGAAAGCTCTAAACTCAAACTTCATTATAAAATATATTCTAGGCTACAATATTATTTTATTGCCAATTAAGGAGGTGAAAGCATAGCAATTTTGTGGAGTGGGAGAATTATTTTAAATTGAATACAATTATATTTTAAAGGCATTTCTTATTCTTAAATGTCTTGATTAGGTGGTTTCTCTATATGCAGAAAAGAATTATAGTCCTTTTCATTTAGGAGTTTTCATGGTTGAAGAGGAAGAGTTGTAAGATTACTAGTATAATTCCAACTTCCTTTTAATAAAAGAGTGAGATTTTAAAATAATGATTTTAAATTAATAGTAATAGCAAGCACTGAGCACTCCCTATATACTAGATATCATGATCATACAATTCTCCAAACACTATGATGTAAGTACAATTATTAACTCTCTCTTAAAGTTGAAAAAGACTGAATTGAAATGAATAGACGATTCTCAGGAGAAGTACAACTGGCCAATATATATATATTAAAAAAAGTTCATCATCACTGGCCATCAGAGAAATGCAAATTGAAACTACACTGAGATACCATCCTACCCCAGAAAAATACTTATCATCAAAAAAAAAAATCTAGCGATAACAAATGCTGGTGAGGATGTGGGAAAAAAGAAACTACTACCTTGTTGGTGGGAATGTAAACTAGTACAACCACTATGGAAATCAGTGCAGAGATTCCTCAAAAAACTAAAATTAGCTGTTCCATTTTACCCAGCTATCCCCCTCCCGGTTATCGTCCCAAAAGACTTAAAATCATCATATTACAGGGATACATGCATATCGGTGTTTATAGCAGTACAATTTATAATAGCTAGATCTTGGAAACAGCATATATGTCCAGGAACAGATGAATAGATAAGGAAAAGGTGGTATTTATACACAATAGAGAAAGATAATCTTGAGGAATTCATAGATAAATGGATGAAACTTGAGAACATAATGTTAAGGGAAATGTTAGATATTCAAGCTTAAATATCACATGGTTTCTCTTATATAAGGACACAAAGAACAAAATGGAAGAGAGATAAAGAGAATATAGGGAGAAATTAAAATACTTCCCTAAATTACAAATTCTGTTGTTTTAAAATTGCTTCAATATATATGTTAATTGGTTTCATTTGTACTACTAGTTTATCTTAGTTCGCCAAAAAGAAAGGTTGGTGTAATTATCTGTTTGTTTCTTTTTTGTTAGAATCTTTTTTGGTTTATGTCTTGTACTCTAACTACTTTGAAGACGAGGATACACAGCATAGTATTCTCTTATTATTTCATTACTAAATTTTGTTTCTTTTTTTATAAAATATTTTCATAAAATAAAAAAATTTAAAAGATTGAGACTTGAAGGAGTAAGGTAGCAAGTAGGAAGTCTGCACCGCCCACAGCCTCCCTCCTTCCCCACACAGAACACCGCTTCATGATGAGACCCAGCTGCCATTACTAGCATCCAGAAGTCTTGCACGAAGACAGGGAACTTATGTTATCATCAGGAAGGTGAGAAGGCCCCTTCAAATGGGGGAGTTGTAGGGCTGCTTGCATTTTCCAACAACTTCAGAAGGAAACACTTTCCAGACAAAATAGAGAATACAAAAAAATAATAATAATGAAAAAGAATCCTACCCCTGAGAATTAATTTCAAGTAACCTAATAGATGTTTCAACTGGTTCAACAATCCAAGCCAGAAGCTGTCACTCTAAACTATCATTTGTGCTCATTGCAGTGAGAACACACATCATAGTTTCTTGGTACTCTAAATGCATAAGATATGAATTTTGCTTTGAACTTTTAGGAAGATTGCCTTTACAAGGAAAAAGCAAAAGAAAGAGTATCAGAGAGATAAGGAAGGAGAGGGGGATGAAAAGGGAGGAAAAAATGGAAGAAAATGGAAAGGTAAAATAGGGAAAATTATGAATAAACCTGCTGTAAATAGGGATGGAGGGAACAGAGGGGAGGGGTGGGGAAGAGGGGGGAGAACCAAGATGCATCATGTATAGGTACAAAATAAATGTGATGAATGTAACCATTATATGTAAAATGTACCAATACATGTTCTTGGTTTAAAATTAAAAAAAAAAGGAAGAAAATGGAAACAACCCAAAAAGGTATCAGAGAGAAAGAGATCGCAGGACTCCTTTAACAGCTTGAAGCAGACATGGAAGACAGGTCTGTCTAAAATAACCATGTTTTCCAGACATTTCATGTTTTTTCCTGGTATTGAAAATGCTGGAAATTGTTGTGTATGTCTTATGGTTTGTACAAAGTCTGATGTATAGCAAGACAATGGGCCAGGGTTTATCTTCTATTTCTAAAGAGAAAATTGGGACCCCAGACTCAGGGCCCAACACCTGTGTCCTTCCTCTGAGCCCAGCACTGCCTTACCATCATCATGTAGCACCCCTTAGCTACTCTTCCAAGGAATGAAGCTGTCTGCACCTTCGGGTTCCTCATTTTACAGGGAGGGGACAGAAGCACAGAGAGGTAGGATAGTTGACCCAGGTTCACATGGCCACTGAGCGACAGGATGGGAATTTTAAAACTGAAAGCATACCTGTACACAGCCAGTTACCTTGGAGAAAACTTAATCTAATTTTAATTATTTTTTATTCTTCTTTGATTAAGGAAGTATTTTTTTCCCTCCACTCATGCATTTACTATTATATTAATCAGTACTTTAATCTGACTCGTAGTTTTGTCATTCCCAGTTCCTGCAGTAAAATTGATCTGACGGAGCAGTGAGCAGGCTTCTCTATTAAATGAATGTTGAAATAAGAATGGAAGGAAAATGTGTTTATATTTTCAAAATCTAACCAGGTAGTTTACAAACTGAAAAAGAAAGATACAGATTTCAGTCAAACTAAGAAACACAATCGAATCCACTGCCCATTGCTAAATCCTTCAGAGTGAGGCCAGTGCATGATAAATGAGGAAATTTCATATCCGTTATTTACCATTTTCTTCATCTTGTGTAATGGTTGGTAAGTTTGTGTAATTTGGGGTAAATTTTAATTTTAAAAAATTAGGAATTTTTCTGGTTTTTAGCCACTAGCAGGCCCCAGAGAAGCACAATACAATGCAACGGAAAATGACAAAAAGAGATTGGCTCTGATAATGTATGATTTGGTCACAAAGTCTTACGGGGTGCCACGGTCCATGTAGCGAATCTCAGATAGGCGTCTGACAGTCCTTTACAGCCCTCTCAAAGCTGGACAAGAGCCCACCTCACCCGGGTCACCCATCACGGTCATCGTTACCCATTTCTGTGTGCTGCTGGGACAAGCTTCGCTCACGGCATGTCGAGGGCAGGCAGCGGGCAAAGAATCTGTCAGTAGCCCCCATAACTCTTGGTCACTCTCGCCCAGAAATGCACAGGATACTCTGAAAAGGTGATTTCATCTCTCCACTGTAGGATTTTAAGGATCCTCCTTAAGGTGGATTAGTTCATTCTTTTACTTTGTAAAGCTCGTATTCAATAAGTGGCATTAGCAGAAGGTCAATTAAGTTTAAAACTTGGTTGAGAAAAACTTCTAGCTTCACATCCAGAATTTTGAGAGTAAACCAAGTGTTGTCGCCCCTCTCCTTCAAGTGACGAGTGAAATGCTGAGCTTAACACAAACTACAGACTCGGAGTGACCGGGAGGAGTCAGCCACAAAGCTCATCATTTGAGATAAATGTGCTGCTTGGTAGGGGGAGCACTGGCAGGGGGGAAGACTGTAGCGTGGAATGGGGGTGTATAAAAAACTGTCCCTTCTCTACAATTGTGCTATAAACGTATTTATATAAAATGAAGTATACCGTACTTTTTTAAAACTTGGTTAGGCAAAGGTTAAAAAAAAACTGTGATTTATTCCCCACTCCTTCCATGGAAGGTCAGATCTTTCCTCTGAGTTTGGCCCCTTCGTATCCTCTCGCTTCCAGAAACACGCCTGTTAGACATGGAAGAATTCCAACTGTTTCTTAGAACAAGTCAAGAACATTAGCTATCTTCAAAGTTATTTTATAATCCATCCAGGTTTTTATAAATTTCTCAATCATTTATAGTTGTCTCACACACATCTAATTCAATGGTACTTATTATTCATATTTTATTTAGACTTTTGAAAGCAATTAACTTCATAGAAATACACATCTCAGCATTTCTTTGTGATCGTGTATTTCATGGATTTATCTAACATTTGATTAACTTGTAAAATTTCATTTACCAGTACAGAAGACACAGATTTGGGGACAACCAACTTTTCAGTAATATTTAATACAAATGGTCAAAGCAGACTTGGAGAGCAGTCGACCACCAGCCAGGGCACCACAGGTCATGAACGCTGGTCAGAAACTGGTGAACGCAGTCCACTGACTCTGGAGTTTGATACAAGGACATCTGCTGTCATCTGCTAATGCATGCCTTCCCCTCCTGCCCATCCTAAGACTGTTCTGGGAATCTGGATATTAGGGCTTGTTTTGCCCTACTATTTTCCAAGAACTTACACACAGTATGTGTTCAGGAAAGTGCTTGTGAATAAATAACTAATGTCAATAATCCTGGACACTCTTACTGCTCAAAGGACTAAACAGTAGCTAGAGTCTCTCCGAGGTCTGAAGAGTCAGAGTGTTTAGAGGCAGGATTATTATTCAAGAAATTAGCAATCGATGCATGTGGTGTCCAGTGAATCTGTTGGAGCATCAAGGAGATTCACAAAACATTAGAGTTGAACCTTCACACACTAAATAAATGTTAGCAGAATTTATTATGAATTTCAGTAGGGAGAAACTCTACAACATGGGTGGCTCTTGCCAGCTACCATACCAACTGTCCATAGCTATATGATGGTATAAGTTCTTAGTGCCACAACATTGTGACTGAGGAGCAACCTTCGAATGTTAAAGAATGCATCAGCTTAAATATATTCCCTATGTCTACATGCTTTGGTAATCGACACCATTTTCAAGTATTTGAAAATTTGTCTGGAAAAAAAGAAACCAAGACTCAGAGAGACATTTAATGAATTTTAAATTTCACCCCATCATTATGTAAATAATAACCCTCATTATTTTTAAAATCAATTTGGGAATAATGATGAGAGATTTTAATCCTAGGACTTTATTATTTATTGCTGTGTAATTTCCCAGCATCTTATAATGTCAGAATGCAAGCCCCTGGGTGATGCTTGTATTTTGGCGAGTACGAAATGAAGGGATTTATCTTAATTGATTGCCTTTTAATCAGAAAGGTGCTTAAGAAATGAAGAATTGTCAATGGACATTTGCACAAGCCCCAACTCAGAAGGAACGGGTCATAGTTTGTCATCTATTCTGCAGTGCCCTGAGGTCCCAGAACCCGAGGGGGCAGGTTTTCTAGTGACTTGTCCTGGTGGAAATTGGAAGTCCAGTGGTGTTTTAGGTCTGGAGGGCCTCAGCACTGGAAAAGAAAATCCTGTGTACATTTCCTCCTGGCTCCACTCTCAGGTATTCGTTGAGCAACCAGAGGTCAACAGAAGGCTGCAGATCTCTACAGCAGGGGTGGAGAGAAGCCAAATGTGCCTCCAATTCAGCCATTGGATGAGACAGATCCCAGAGCAAAAGAGTTGGAATTTTTTAAGGGAGAAATAGGCTACGTGAGATCAACCAGTTTCTCTAAATGAACACTGAGAGCTGCCCTAGAGCGCAAATCATAATCATTGAGAGAGTCAAAAAGCACCCATCAGTGGCACCTACCCTTGATTCACAGGCAACTTGGCCAGAACACTGTCAGCATCTAAGTCCGACTTGGCCCTGTGGAATCCGGGAGCTAGAGTTTCCCTGCTCTGGCTGGAATGAGTCCCCTTAGCCCACCAGCTTTGGACAATATACAATAGTGAAAACAATCTGATAGCACCAAAACAGAAACCACTGCTAGCTGAGTTTACATGCGTTTGACACATATTATCTCGTTTATTCTTCCAAGATCTCTGAAAGGTAAGATTTCTTTTCTTCAGTTTACCCATGAGAAAATTAAGGCACAGAAAATGTAAATAACCAACTCTTCAACATGGAACCAGACTAGACTCAGTTAGCCTAAATTCCAACAAGTCAGTCTCACATTCCTTAAAAAAAGTGATTGAGTGAAAGCATGTGGGTGCTATGTAGCCCCACACCTGGCCTCAGACATGCCAAGTCTACTCACACTCTGGCCTGCTGATTTCTGGTGTCCTGAGCTGCAGAATCCTCCAGCAATGTCTTCTCCCAGTGTTGCCGAGCAACACATCTGTGGCCTATTAAGCACGTGCTGTGGCAGGCTTTCTGACAGTGTCCTACTATCCCCATTTTGCAGATGAGAAAACAAGTTTAGAAAAGTTACTGCCTGCAGTAAGAGTAAATCTGTGCTTTTAACTCCAGAGATGATTCATATGTAGTTAAAAGTATGTGTTATCTAAATGCACAAATAAAACTCTGCCTTTACCACCTATTAAATGTGTAATCTGAGACAAAAACCCAACCTTTCCATGCTTCAACTTCTTCATATGTAAAATGGGTTAAAAAAAAATTCTATAAAGTTGTGAGAATGAATGAGTCACTGCGAGTCAGGTCTGGGAACCCTGACTACTATGTAGGAAACTATACTTCCGCTTATGAATATTATCTATTATTTTACAAAGCATCTTCTCAGGGTCTGTAACTGAGGAATCCTCCTTGTCCCACATCCGATTTCCCCCTGGATGCATCCAAATTCTGCTCTACCCTGCCTGCAGGCACTGACGATATTTGTTCTGTCCCACCCCTTCCTGTTTGCTCCTGCCCTCTGTCTCCAACCCCTCCCAGAATATGACACTTACAAACCCCTAGATTTGGGGAATTAAGCTGTTCTCTAAAAGTCCATGTTTTCTATTTCTTCCAGGTTTTCTATTTTTTCTTTGTTTCACATATAACATTTGACTGGTACTGTGTTCATCTCCTTGTAAAATGAGTTGTGTCACAATAATCAAACATAATTGGTAATGAGCATTAAAAAGAAAATTGTCATCATAATAAAATCTCCATGTTGTCATTTCATTATCATGAGCCCTTAAACTGTGCCTGAAGTCCAAAAAACAGAAAGCACAGTGTTACAAGATTTTACAGGAAACTTTCCAACTTACTTCTTAAATATTGACAAAGAACTGGTTTAATGTTTCTAAATAATTTTAATTTGCTTTTGAAAGGAAGTGAAGTATAAAAGCACAATGTAAGAGGAGAAAAAACATTCACCGTGCAACATAATAAATCATACCGCAGATACCATCATCCATGTCTTCATCCTTCAATCTTCACCTTGATTTCTCCTATCTGACTTGCTTTGAGGAAATGCAAACCATTCCTGGAAAGCTCGTGTTCCCAGACCTCATGGCTATGATATTACTTTCCTCCTGGTTTCTCTGCAGGCCTCGCTCTTACACGATGTTATTCTCTTCTGTGAAACAGCATTGTATCCCCTCCTGTGAAGCTTGCCTGCACTCTCGAGGGCAAATCCCTTTATACCAGAAAGACAGATGGTTGGTTAAATGGAAGTTCAGTTTTTTTCTATTTACAGAAGGATCCTGAGCACAACAAAGTCTTCAGTTTCTGTAATTCTGCAGCTAACCAGGACCCAGAAAAGGAAATTCCTCCACCATCCCTGTAACTCTACATCATTTATTCCCATACTCTGAGAATTTTCCTGCAAGCCTTTCTTCTTCCAGATTATAATTTGGAAATCACTGCACAATGAGCAAAAGGGTTCAAAAGTGTGGCTTTTCTGAGCCATGAAGCTATTGGGGGTTTTTTTGGTTTTTTGTTTGTTTGTTTGTTTTTGAAGCTATTGTTTTGAGTAGGTCAAAGACAAGGACTGAGGGAGCAGCAAAGACCGAAGGACAATTTCCTTTGCCTTTCCTCCTTCCTTCTTCCCTTTGTCTTTCTTTCTTGCTTTCCTTCCTCCTTTTCTTCCTTCTTCCTTCCTTCCTGCCTTCTTTCTTTCTGTCCTTTTTGCTTTTCTCTTTTGGTTTTCTTTGGTTTTCTGGGTTAAGGTTTGGGGTTTGTGACTGCCTTGGGCCACAGGACAAGCTCTCAGTCAGTTGGGGACGCTAACACTTTGTGAACCATCCTCTCTCCAGGATCACAGAGTCCTACAGAACATTCCATCCGGGACTCGCTTGCCCACGGCTTTCCTCATTTTTCTTTGGCGTACAGGCCTTTGGTCCGTTTGTCTTGGGCCCTCCCACGCCCCTCTGAGCTCCCGTGGGGCAGCCTTCCTCTGTGCTTTCCCTCAGGAGTTTGAGCTGGGCTCCTCTCTCACCCTGCTGCAGGGTCACCCGTGGAGCCAAAAGGCACTATTCCCAGAAAGGCTTGTCGCCCAGCCCTACAAAAGGTCATTGCACAGGACGCACTTTGCCATTCCCTGTTCTCCCACTCCTATTTGGTGGCTATCCTTTAGATCATTAACATTTTGTTCTCGTTGCTGTTTTTTCCTGCTTATCTATCACCCGTCTCCCAGCCTGCCAGCCATTCCTGCGGAAGGAGTTCAGTCCAAACCCTCAGCAGCCTCCCTGGTCCACTGTCAGGCCACACAGGACACTGTTCACGTAGACATGCATCATACCTGCCTAGTCCTTCCTTCTCATCAGGCTAAGGGCTTCTAATCTGTATTTCTATCCCCCATTATTTTCCCACACCCAGTGCCTTTGAGCGTCCCTTGGGAATGTCAGCTCACTACGTCCCCAGCTCTAAACCTCATCCTCAGCAGTCACCCAGATGCCTAGTCAGAAATCAGGGTCACCTCAATGCCTCCCCATCCCTATTACTCCCCACCCCCAACCCCAGTCATTACTGTTGTCCATGTCGGAATTATAGAAAGTCTTCTAGAAACTTCTCAACAGTACATTTAAATGTAATTGTTCTAAAATGCAAATGTCAGCATGTAACTACAACCAGAATATTTTGAAAATATTTGGATGATAACTTTTCATTCCTAAAACTCACATTCTCCTATAAACACTCTGCCTTGAAGCCCAAGTCATAAAACTTACAGCTCAAGAGAGGAGGAAGCAGGAGGAAGTTTCTGAAGAAGAAAAGACAAGACTCGCAGGGGTTCAGTCAACCTCTCCATGAGACTTTGTGCACAGCAGATGTCTCTCCCCAGGGAAATGTTGGGGGGGTGTGGTTTGCAGGAAATGCAAGGGAGAGAAGACAAAGGCAGAGAGAAACACACAGGGACAAAGAACAGTAAGACAAAGACACTGAGATGGACAAAACAGGAGAGAGACAGAGAGACAGAAACAGAGACTGAGAGGGATACAGATTGCAAGACCCAGAAAGGGACAGAGAAAGACTGAGAAGAGAGAGGGAGAGGTGGGGGATTGCTTACAGTGAGACAACTGTGGGGTGTGGAGGGAGCACAACGCCTGGAATAAAAACACACAGAGCTGGGTTTACCTGTTACAGTTCTGCCAGAAGGTCACAGAGTTTCCGAGGAAAGTAAGCACTGATCTTACACAGAGATTTGGGGAACCAAGGAGCTTCAGGATTAGGGGCTTCTACAGGTACAATGAGTTGACATAATTGGGAGAAGGTGCTATTCAGGCACAGGGATTGTGATTGGCTCTTGGGTGCACATTTGTACAAGTGCACACACTCTGGCTGGCTGACATTCAGAAATAAAGGGCTGGCACTGGTTGGCTTTTGAAAGTGTGTTCCATTCTCAATGGTGAGGGCCCAAACTTGGTTGTGTAGTTATTTCTTCCCACATTTGCTGAACGATCTGTCTTTTCCTACATTCATTGCTGGGAACTTTTAATTTCTCAACATACTATTGAAGAGTGAATTAAATGCCTGAAAAAAAGGAGAGAGGAAACTAGAGCAGTGCTGAGGAGGTGAACACATGCTTCTGAATCCACTCTCTAGATCCGGGTGACTCCCTTTCAGGAAATCTCACCTTTGGACCTCACAGTCAGCCCTGTTCTGATGTTAGCAGAAGGCTGAACAAGTGTGCTAACGGGGGTGCCTACACTCGACCTGGCTTGCCGTCAAGCAAAGACGATGCACTCTAGGTGAATACTTCACAGCAACGAAAGTTTTAAATTATTGTGAAATGATTTTACATGACTGAAAGTTGGCAAAATATTAAAGATGATTTATTTAAAAGAACCACCGATGTTTCTAGAAATAATAAAATATATACAAGTAATTCATAAATTTTTGTACTTCTTTCTGTAAAATTTTTCTTTCCTTCAATTCAGCAGTTACCATTAGCTTCCTATAATCAAGCTTTTCACCTAATTTGTGTTCCACTAAAAGTAGTGATCTAAAGAATTAAAAAGTACTTATGTTCGAAGTATAGAAACTTGATGTAATTCTCATCAAAATGCTACGTCCAGTGTAAATAGATGAAAAAAACTTGAATTTATTTCTCAAATATGTTTTCAACAGTTATTTTTCTTTTAAAACTGTTAAAATGACAAGATAGCCCTTAGTTAAAATTAAAGCATGTAGCATTGTAATAACCAAATTAGGCAATGCTGATTTTCTTTCCATTCTGAAAAGGTCTTAGTAAACGATTTTACAAAAGGAAAATAATTGTCAGTCAATTCTAATTCAGGTCCACCGAGTGCCAACACAGAGGATCGCTATAGCATCCCACCTCCCTTGGCTTTAGATCTACACATGTACAAATTTAGCAGGAATAAAGATTTTTTGAAATTGCAAAACGTTCCTAAGCTACTATGTGCAAATGGAGCAGAAGCAGAAGCAAGAAAATGGACACTTGACACTAGTGAGAAATGATATTTTTTATTAGAAGACTCCATTATATTGTTGCTACAGGAAAGCTCTGGCCAATCGATTTGTCACTTCTGTGTAAACGTTTCTGCTGTTTGAAACTCCATATCCTGAAATTTTTCTACAG
This sequence comes from Hystrix cristata, assembly GCA_004026905.1. Lineage (NCBI taxonomy): Eukaryota > Metazoa > Chordata > Mammalia > Rodentia > Hystricidae > Hystrix > Hystrix cristata. The sequence continues at coordinate 11,096 of PVJO010001915.1, forward strand.
AAGCACAACCTGCCAACCTTCCTGGCATTTAGGTACAGTTGTCTTTTTCTTCTTTCTTTTGTGGTCCTGGGTGTTAAGCTCCGGGCCTTCACACTGAGCTATATCCCCATCTCCTCCCCTCCTTCTTTTTGAGACAGAGACTTGCTTGGTTGCTAAGTTGCCCAGAGTGGGCTTGAATTTGCAGGCCTCCTGCTTCCGCCTGCCAGAAGGAGAGGATTACAAGCACATGCCACCTCAGTTTCCAGAGATTAGGTGGAGGTGCGAAGTCCAGTCAATTCTCATGATTTAGAGTAGTCATGTTATGCAAAATCACCGTGAACAAAGACTCAGCAATACCAAACTACTTGCTCTAAAAGAACCTACAAGCTTTGGTTCCTGTGATCCTCAGATCACATTTTTACCAAGCAACTAGTACAAATGTGTCTCTGTTTAAAGATACCTTGTTTAGTGCATATTATTGACTCATTACCATCAAACTTGGGGCCAACAGCTCTATATTTCATGCCTAAACAAAAGTTATCTAAAACATATATTTTCTCCATAAAGCATTTCACAGCCTCTTGTGCTTAGAAATACTAAGAAGCACTTCAGCACTATGGCTGGGAGGCAATTTAAACAGTGATGCCACCAAAAGAAAGCACAAAAATGCCAGCAATGTGGCACTAAGCAGATCATATTAAGGACATTATTCACAGTAAGAGAGCTAACCCAAGAACACCAAACGTCAGCTTGCGAGACCTCAATGTCAGCTGGGAACATGTGTTGGCCAACTCAAATTTCTACCGATTTGTGCATGTTTGAAAACAACTCCAAAAGTACCACCAGAATTGATTTGAAGAGGACAAATTAATTTTAGCAAATATGCACCCATGTATGCAAATTTGCAGATCCAGACGCAGCTAATAATGAGGATTGACTGTCTTTCCTGGGGACAAGAGCAGTGTTGGTCCGGGAGGTGACTGTTCAAGTTTATAGGTGATAATAACCGGACCATAGCTAAGCAAGAGTTGCTGAGTGATGGAAGTTTTGAGCTCCATGTGTCTGTGCCTGTTTGTGCACACACACACTTGTGAGCCAGGTGTGTGTGTGTGTGTGTGTGTGTGTATGTAATATGAGGACTCACTACAAAGTTGTTCAATATTCCAAATTTCAAATGTGGGCAAAAAGTGTGAGTGTTTCTTTCCCAGTTCAGGACCAGCGGCAGCAGCATTCCAGATAACTATGACTATTCCCTAAAATGAAGCAAAAACATACCAGAAAGTTGCTCAGAAGGTATTATTAATCTCTTAGATCACAATTATGTTTTTTCTAAAACTACTGGGAAAAGGAAATACAATGGGAAAAGTAACAGTGGAAGGAGTGTGCTGGGAAGAGTCACAGGTGCTCAAAAGTAGAATTTAATTAAAAGAGCCCAAAGGATAAGAATCAGGGAAATGCCCCAGTCTCAACATTGTGTGTGTTACTGTAAATATTTAATATGTACAACATTTCCTCCCTTAAAACTGTAAACCACCTTCCACTAATTATCCCAAGTGATTTAATTCTACTTCTTCTACACTCATAATTCTCTCCTAATCACATCTGGGGCTCCCCACATCAGACTTTCCAGATGGCTCCTTGCACGTATCAGTTCAAAGGGATCAATATGTATGATTTTTTAAATACCAAATACCAGCAAAATTATCCTTAGCATCAAAATTTTGTATCTTTCTGTGAAACTGGAATTGATGAACTATTTGCTACATACTCCATCCTAATTGGAACTAACTTCCAGAAGGGTAGCTCAGTGGTGTTGCATGACCAGGCTCCTTTCTTTCCATCTTCCCCATGAGCAGCCCATTGCTGGTGTCTGATATTGGTTTGTTCTCACCACTCCATATCCGTTCACACAAAAAACACTGGTGGTTAGGGTTTCCCACCTGGCCGACAGTCCTACATTTTCTCTGGGTAGAGTGACGGGTTCAGGGAGGGCAGACCTAGACAGAACCACCAACGAACAGCTCTGATGGACTGAACCTTTTAAGAAGATACACTTAGCATGACCTTCCCTGTCTTTCCCATCAAGCAAGCAAAGATTGCACAAAGACGAAGTGGCAGAGCAGAGCAGAATCCCAGAGGGGATCCACCTCTAATCACTCCGTGAGCCCACAGCCAGCCTGGTTCCCAGCAGGACCACTCCGGACTTCCCAGTTCTGGGAGCCAAAACACAAACAAACAACAAAGCTTTACTGTGCTAGTTCACCCTGTGTCTCTGTGGTTTTTAATAAGGAAGCCTTTATTGAGTGGCAAAGTCTTAGTCCGTGTTCCTGACTTCCTTCCTTTCTGATAGTGACAAGCTGTGACGCATTTCACAGAATCAAGAAATCACTTATACATTAAAATAAGTTAATATATAACCCAAAACTTCTTATCATGATTTTTCAAAAAATAAAATAGTTATGAAGATTTCAACATATACCATGTGGGACAGGTAGGTAAAATATTTCAATTCTCTTTACATCTATAATGACTTTGTTTATTGCAAAAATTAAGTATACAAACTAAGGAACAGATGACATCTGAGATAATGCTTTATCTCAAAATCTACGCAATTCCAAGCTATTAAAAAAGTACCCATAAGTGTAAATAAGGACAAAGGGGTATAATAGATATTATGTAAAAAAAAAAAAGATAGTATTCAAAAGAGAGGAGAACTAGATAGGGAAAAGGAGGATAAAGAAGGAAGGTTAAAAGAAAAGTAAGATGAAAGGAAAAAAATGGAAAAATATAAATCAACTTGTTGCAAATAGAGAAGGGTGAATACAAAGGAGGGGGGGAAACCAAGATATATCATGTACAGGTACAAAATAACCATGTTGATTATGATCATTATGTATACAATGCACCAATACATGTTCTTGGTAAAAATAAAATTTTTTTTTAAAAAGTGCCTATAGGATGCAACTTCTTCAGAATTCTCCTACCAAATTGGCTAACCATAAATTTAGAGAATAAGCAGCATGGAGAAGTACATACCTATAAAAAGGATATGTATTTTGTTGTAATTACAAGGAATATATGTGAAACACAATTATAATAAGGAAAACATATACTGAACAATAATACCAAATATAAAAATGGGAAGATTCTCAATATTTTTTTAATTAGCACATCCATATGCATGCCATCCAAAACAAATCTCTGCCCTGAAGAAAATTCTTCCTTTACTTTCCTATAGTCTAAAAAAATGCGGTAAGATATCCCCTTCCAGTGGCCTGCTGATTTCCCCGAAGAAATCAGAAGCAATGGAAGAAGTATAGTCTCATTCTAGAAAATCACATTTAAGAAAACACTAAGGTTTATTTTAAATCACCAGTCTTCCACCTGACAGGGGAAGTCGTTCTTGTATACAGTATGCTTGCTGTGCTTTCTGAAAGCTACGTGGCCTCTGATTCCAAAGCCCTGCCTTGGGACATCATGAAGGACGATTTCATGTGTCATTCAGTTTTGTTTAGACAATAGAAGGGCCCACTTGTAAATCTCTTCTTTGCATAGGAGGCTTTTCATGATTCTCTCATTTTCTAGCTTGCAAACTGGTTAAAAATGTATTGCATTAGTATGATTCTAGTAATATGGAATGTATCTATTACTGAACTGAAACAAATTTTCCCTTACTGAAGTATATTGTCCATCATTTGAAGCTCTTTAGAGTATATTCTCATGCACTTGGTATTTTATCCTTTGCCAAACATATGGTCCTTTTTAAGGTGGGAATTTTACTTTTTTAAAATCTCTTGAGTGATATTATCCTGTCTTCTATGCTCCCTTGAAGTAAAAATAGTGGCACTGAATTTTCTTCTGTAAGCTTACACCTCACATGCGTCTAAACTGAACATCATATTTGCTGATTTGGCTGCGAGCTATGTAAGAGTCCAGCATCATGCATATACCTTGCTTAATAACTTATCCCTGTAAACACGATTACTTAAAAGAACTAAATTAAAAGTGCTATAAAAGAAATTAGAAGATTTACAAGATAAATGCTATAGAGACCACAATACAGAGCCAAAATGAAAGTCTTGTATTACACGTACCCCAGTCCAATTTAGCTTTTCTTCATATACACTTAAACACACCAATAATTAAAAAAACCTTCTTAGCCAATGAGATTTCTTAATATGAATGCTCTTTTACTTCCCAATAGGTTATTTTCTGTGAGTTTCTTCGACGGTTAATTTGTCATTCTGTGATTACATTGGTGCAATGCCACTTAAGAGGAATGCAAGGCAGCCCAAAATCTAATCGGTTGTTCATTCATTTTTGCTGATCCATTTTATTAGATCTTTATTCCCCGAAAAAGGACTAGAGTCACCTGTTTCGAAACTCTGCTGAGTCTGTCAGCCTCCCCCCTTCCCAGCCCCTGCACACGTGCCTGAGAAAACCCCAAAGCATTTATCTGACTTAATGCCCATTTGAACCGGTCAGCAAAATGGTTGCTAATCAACTAACCCCCAAGGAGGAAGCCACATGAGGAGAACTGAGAAGAAAAAGTAAGGAAAATTTGGGGAAGAAATATTTGTTGTGTTGAGTCATAAGGAAAAAGGATTTTCAGTCTAGTCCTTTTGCAAAACGCCTTAGCTGGTTCACTTTCTTTCGTTCAAAATAAAACTTACTTTTCTTGTGTCTTTTTCATTTTTTGAAAAGTGTTCACTTTTAGTTAGAGGCCAGCCTGGGCTACCACGGTACTAGGGTCTAGTAGTTCATCACCTAGAAAAGGCAGCAATGGTCCTGGGACCAAGAGAACAATGAAGTCTGCAATCAGCCCACCTGGGGGCTCAGCAGCGCCCCCTCCAGGTCTGGAGACCATAAGCAGTGATTCACGTGCACCTCTGTGCTCTCCAAAACGGAGGTGACAGCTTTTCTCTAGTAAGGCGGCCGTAAGGAATAAATGCATACAAGCGGTGTTATTTTTATTTTTACAGACAGCTGTAAAGCTCATCAATGAAAGTAGATCATCTCTGGCCTTAGCACAAACTGTCACTGTAAAAAGGAATAGAGGATTCACATATCAAAAGTTAGAATGCACACACACACACACACACACACACACACACGCACGCATGCACACCAGCTTTGGATTATAGAAAACCAGTCCGAACAAGTCAATAAAACAAATAGATGCCCTAAACCCAGTAGATGGAAAATTATTGGAGATGAGAATTTTTACATCACATATTATTTCATTATTTGCTAATTACAAAAGCCAAGAATATTTATAGAGGAGATTTCTAGGGCACACTGTCTCAACCTAGACCGAACATGGTATCACCAATAGGGCATAAAGGAATTTCACATTTCCTGGTGTGATACAAGCAGAAACACACATCACATGTTAAGGATTCATACAAATATATTCAATGCGGATTTAATTATGACAATGACAATCAAACAAAATCCAAAATATGGTCATTCTACATGAAATCAGTGTGGACAATTCCAACATATTATGTCATGGAAGTCAGAAACAAAAGGGAGAAATTTCTCCAGACTAAAGGGACTTACAGACATGAAAACAAAATGCAACGAATAATCACACGTGATCCTCTGTGTTTAGAAGTACTTGCAGCTGAGTGTTGTAACATACAGCTTTAATGCTAGCTCTCAGGAAGCTGAGCCAGGAGGGTTGTGAGTTCAAGGGCGGCCTGGGCCACACAGAACAGATCTGGGATTCTGATGGGGATTGTGTTGAACCTGTAAATCAGTGTGGGTAGCACTGTCATCTAAGTAATCTCAAGCTTTCCAAACCATGGATGTGAGATCTCATTTTTAATTTATTAGATCTTAAGTGTCTTTCAACAATTTTATAATGTTTTCAGAGCATAAATTTTGCACTTCTCTTGTTAAATCTATTCGTATTTTATTCTTTTTTTTTTTTTTTGTGGTGCCAGGGATCGAACTCAGGGCCTTGTGCTTGCAAGACAAGCACTCTAATCACTGAGCTAAATCCCCAGCCCTGTATTTTATTCTTTTTGATGGTATTGCGAGTAGAATAGTCTTCATTTTCAGATTATTTATTGCAAATGTATGGAAACACAATCTATTTTTTATGTTGATCCAGCAAACGTGCCAAAATCATTTATTAGTTCTAATGGGGTTTTTTGCAGACTTCTCAGGTTTTCTACACGCAAACCATTGACTTTTCTGCATCGAACATACTTTTTTTTTTCCAAACATACTTTTATATTGTGTTCCCTGTGTGCCAGGCTCTGTTATAAACTCCCTCCTAATATGAACTCCCTTAATCCTCAGAATAATTCTCTAAGGCAGGGATTATTTTGCAGATGAGAAAACTATCTTCAGCTCATCTGCGATCAGGGCACAGGACCGTGAAGTTAATTTCTGGTTCATCCTTCTGTTGGTTTATGCAGGCCCCTCCTTCATCCTCTGCTCACTGGGCAGAACCTCCCGCTTGCTGGGCACACTGTGTCCCTGCTTTCTTCCTTTGTTCGTCATCCTTCCCTCTCACAGTTGAAATGGCTGCTCTCTGGCATGCAGTATTTATCCTCATCTGGAGAAACAAGCTTCCGAGCAGCTGGGAGCAGTTTTCTGGGAGTTACTTGCAGAAAAGCACTCTGTTGTGCACTGTAGAGTACTGTGTGGTGTCCTGTATTCAGTAGATGACAGGAGAGAGCCAACACTGTGTGATGAGAAAGGCTTTGTGTTAGAGCCCTTTGCTCAGCTGCAGGCTAATGTAAGTGTCCTGAGCATACTTAGGGCAGACCAGACTAAGCCGTGATGTTTGGGTAGGTGTATTTATTAGGTACCTTTTCAAGTTATAGTTTTCCGTTTGTGATGAGTTTATCAGGACATAATCTCAATTTCTTAAATCAAGGAACATCTGTAGTCAAATATCATTCTATTCATCTCTACTAAATACTTCAGATTATCTAAAATACAAAGAAAGTAATGTCCCTCCCACTGTGTGGTCACAGCCCTGAGCCAGCAAACACAGCTCAACATGACAGGATGGAGTAGGTCTTGCCCACCACCCCCACCAGTCAATATGTGGGTCAGACGAGCTGGGCTTCCACATACCTCCACACCAGAAGTCCAAGGTTCAGTCCATTTCCAGACATGTTTTATAGATTTTCTGACACTTAGTATCTCTGTTTTATATTCAGCTCATTTTTGTGCAATCACCTTTTGGAAAGTAAACATGAGCTTCTGACCGATACATTGCCCAAACGGAAGTATACTCTCCCAACATGAACCTCGTGTCTGGCTTTGTGGGCCAGATCTGCAGTTCTGTACCTCCCTTGCCTGAGCCCACATTTCTAAACTGTCCCTGATCAAAGTTAAGGTAACAATAGTCTCTGTGCATTCCCACAAAGCCCCTTTCTCTAATGGTCTCTGCTTATGAGTAGTAGCACCTGCTAATTATAAGTATTACAATTAATTAACAACCAGGTGAAATTAAGTGCAACCCTCCAAGCAGCTTGTTCTAGAAATGTGGATGATTATGACACTGAGCTCATATGTCATCACTGTTGTTATTTGCTTTGTTTTGTGCTTGATGGTGCTCTGTCATTTTCTTTGCATCAGCTTCTAAAAATATGTTATTCTGCTTGCTATCTTTGAATTTCTTTCACTATTCCTGATTTCTGACACTGCAAATTCCTAATTCATATTCAGCCCACTTCACCAAATTAAAAAAGAAGCTAGAAGATTAATGGACTTTGAAGGGTGTGTTACTTCCATAAGACACACTGAAGTATGTGATGTATGAACTGGACATTCTCTGGCCTTGGACACTCTAATTGCACACTATATAATAATCAGTGTAACAGCATAATCACCTGTTAGTAGTATTGGGTCCACTGGTTGGTATCCTTCCTGTTTCCTTTGGAGGAAATAGCATGGATAAAACTATTGTACATTAAATAGCTACATGCCTCCATTAACACACTCAAATTACTCCAATATGATGATCAGGGGCATAAAAACTGCCCCTATCTTTCCCATGTTCTGGGGTATGTTAACTAATTCTAACAATCTACTGTCAAGCTGTTTCATGGGTCACGTGCAAATACTCAAGTGTGGTCAAATATCTTTACACTATCTTTATTGCCAAATATATGCCATGGTATACATAATTTATTCACATGAATTAATGAAGGAATAAAAACTTGTGTGATTTTGCATACAAAACAGCCATATCTATACTAAGGAGAAAAAAATTACTCCTTCTCATTTACTTTTGTGGAAATTGCCTATATTTTACACTGGTGTATGAAAGAAATACACTAGAAAAAAAGCCTCAGTTAACTTTGAAGAGGCACAGACCAGAGCCTTATTTCTACCTGCCAAGTACTAACTGGTAGCTTTAGACAGGTTGCTTAACACCTCTAAACTGGCTTATTCATCTCTAGCGTAGAGAGAATTATCTGCTCCCAAGAGACCACCATCGGGTTCCTAATGTGGTTTGCACACTGCCTGGAATGTGGCCATGGTGCTTTCCAAAGTGCTTTATTGTATACAATTTCAGTTTCCCTCACAACTCAGAGATTAATAGAGCAGCCATTATTGTTGCTGTTTTACAGATGAAGGTACAGAGATACTCAATAAGGAAAAGCCCCAAAGTGACACTGCAAATAAATGAGCCTATTCTAGATCTCATATTCCTGTTAGCACAAAGTCCTTTCACTACACTCTGATGCATATTATGCAAAACCACCAAGGCATTTCCCCTTCTAGAGGAAAGAAAGTATCTCATTTCCTTCTAGCAAAAGGAAAAAATATTTATAAATCATCAATAAGGACGAGCAAAAGAGAACCCCTGTCTAAACAGAGTTCACAAATCCCAAAAGATCTGAGTATAAGAAATTAAATAGTGTAGGACACAAAGGAGAAGAATGTGGCCAAGACCATAAGAGATGCGAAACACCCATCTGAACTCAGAGGAAGGAGACCAAGAACTGTCCGAGTTATCGAGAATGCAGGCTGGATAGGGCGGACTTGGGAAAGTCTTCAAAGGCAAGTCGGGCCCCGAGAGGTCAGCCCATGTTGTTATGGCTTAGGATTAAACGTCCCCAGAAAGTTTCCTGTATTCGGAGGCGAGGCTTCGGCAAGGTGGTTGGATCGGGGGGTGCTACACTCTCCCATCAGCGGGGCGTCCACCGATGAACTCTTAGCCAAATGTGCTGTTAGGAGATGGGGCCTAGTCGGACAAGTTGGGTCACTGGGGTGTGACCCGGAAGGGTGTATCCTTGTCCCCAGGACCTCCCCTGTCTTCTGCTTCCTGGATGCCATGGACAGGCAGTGTCTCCCCACCATGCCCTGAGAACCCCTTTCTTTAAATTGTGGGGGTGACACAATGAGGAGAACATGACTGTCACACATTCGAGGCGAGGACCTCTGTGAGGTGAGAGAGACACCAGTGAATCACATGTGGCTGGAACCCAAAGTGCAGAGCCCGAAATGACAAAATCAAGAGAGGTAGAAGACAGTGCTGGCTACCAGCACTTATTTGTGCAGCAGACAGTGGCCAGGCACTGTACACGTCTCAGGGACACTCAAAGCAACGCCCCAACAGTGTCAGTGAAGAGCTCAGAGCCCATGAGGATGGCAGGTATCCGAGGGCGGCCCCATGCATCTGGCAGGGGGTGGAGCATTCACACCCAAATGAAGTGGAGGTGGCCTTAAGAATCCACAGGGCTTCACTAGATCTGGCAGAGCAGGCATTCAGAGCAGGGAGGTTTTCAAGAGGACACGAGGAGAGAGTACAAGCAAGGCCACTAGGAGTCAGTTGGCTGAACCCCAGAACATACCAAGAGGGGACACAACAATAATAATAATTTACAAGATTGCACAGGCACAAATGACAGAGCCAGGCTTCGAGTGCACATCACCTCTTATCTAAGTTCTGCCACCTGCACAGTGTGTAACACCAGACACCATACTCAACCTCCCCACGTCTCGGTTCTTTCCCCTGCAAAACAGGACACAATGTTTGTACTTCTTTTCATGAGGACGAGGGAGCCAATGTGTATAAAATGCTCTGAATACTTCCTGGTACATTATAAGAATCACGAATGTTTGTCAAATAATCACAATGACTCACTCCCAGCCACACATGGTGTCTCTCATACTACACAGGGAGAAAGCCCAGAGCTGTGAAATAGCTTGCTGTGTTCTGAGAACCTGGATCAGCACAGGGAAGAGAGGCCGGGCAGGGAGAAAGAATTGTGCAATTGATAGAAAAGCAACCATCTGCCTTGGACTAGCCTGAGGGAAATACTGGAAGATTAGAGTGAGGTCTCAGGTCTTTAAATTCTCCTACAGCGAGGAATACTCTGTGCATTCTCATGCATTTATTCTCATGCAAGGAGAAGTAAGAAGCATGCGTCCCAGGTGAAAGCACGGTATCTACCGTCCTCTCTCCGCACCTGGCAAAATACGCACCAGGACAAGCTGATGGCCATTTGCTGGACAGGTTTTGTATTTAAATTACAACTTTTTGGTGTTTGTCATGCCTGCTCCTGTGGGAAGATGAAGGGCTGTGTCCTTACCACTCATTTAACAAGGCAAAACAAATTGTTGTTGGCCCAACGCCATGTGTGTTTCCGTTATGTGTCAGCCGCAAGGTAAACTGTAACCCTTACAAAACTGCAAGGTTTTCCACCAGTCATTTGCATTTTTGTCATTAGCTCTTTATACTGAGCACAGCTGGAGGGGTCAGAGGCTGAGACGGGGCCAGCATCCTGCTAAGGACGCAGGGACTAAGTAAAAGAAACCCCTGCTGCCGGTTTCAAAGCGTCATGCCTCCCTCTGGTGGCCTTGTGATGTTATGCACGTTTGCAGGAACAGACACTCAGAATGAAATAGTGTAAGGAAAACCACTCTGAGTTGTTATTTATGAAACAACTCTCCACACAAGAAAAAAAATCCAATATAAATTTTGCCTGCTGTGTGGTTTTTGATTCCGAAGTGATTTAACGTGATTCAGAGAGTCATTGTCTTCTTTTGAAAGCATTAAAAGACATCATGTAAGGTCTTTCAGAGGTTGACGTGGATCATATCAATGGCATTATAATAATGGAGTTTTATATGTGTATATATTTCATACATGTTGCACTAACACATCACTCAGTCTGTACAGTGCTCATATTGGCCCAGCTCTACTTGGCGTGGACGCCACAATTGTTCCCATTTTACTGGCAGGCAGAGTAATGTTCCTGTCATACAGCAAGTAGAGTAGGTGGCAGTGCCCGAATTCAAATGCAGACCATCACCTGCCAGGGGCCTGCATAACCACCCGAAAATAAACAATGTGGGCACAAAGGTGAGAAAGACTTTACAGTTCAGTAGAAAGCTGACGGTTTTGTGTCAGTTTCTCAGCTCTAATGCTGGGCATGATGGGCACATGGACAAAGTTTCAGGATTTAAAATCAAGTTCGTGCCTAAGCAAACCTGGGCTATCTGGAATCCGACTTGCAACAGACAACAGGCTTTACACCTGCCAGCTCCATCCCCAGCCCTTTCATTTTTTATTTTGAGACAGGGTCTCGCTCAGTCACTAAACTGCCCAGGTGGGACACACAACCATGATCCTCTGCCTCATCCTGCCGGTGCACCAGGATTACACATGTGAGCCACCACGCCTGGATGTGTTTTCAGAGTACATACATGCTGGCCCCACATGCACTCACTTGTACCTTGGACTTCCACAGGTCTGCTGGGATAAGTAGCTCCTCCCTTGTCAGAACTGATTCAACATCAGATCAAAGAGGAGCAAATGTCCGACAAGAGCAGTTCATTCAGGTTTCTGGTTCCTGTTCATTCTTAAATATCCTATTGGGTTGGGAGGCTGTATGTTGATGTGGTCTGGATGCCTGTGTCCCCCCAAAAATTCCTACAGTGAAACACACTCAAGGTGGTGTTATTAGGAAGCCATGTAGTTAGATTGGATTAGTGCTCATGATTGGATTAGTGCTCTTATCAAAGAAGCCCAAGAGAGCACCTTGTCCACTCTACCAAATGCCAACACAGACATCAGGTGTTCTTTACACATGGAGAAAGCAGGACTCGCCACTCAGTGAATCTGCTAACACTTTGATCTAGAACTTCCAGAGTCTAGAACTGTGAGAAATCAGTGTCCAGTGTTTACAAGCCACCGGTTCATGGTGTTCTGTTACAGAGACACAGATTAAGACATATGCCTTAGCTGCAGCCCCAAGATGTGAGTGTAGAATGGTAAACAAAATAATGTATTTTTTCTATAAATAAACAAAAACAGAATGAAAATACTAGAGCTACTTCTAGAACAAATATTCTCAAAATGTCATCCCAGGTTCCTACCTGGGAACAAGTTAGAGACACAAATTCTGAGCCCACCCTGGACCTACTGAAGGGACTTTGGCAGTGCCCCTGCAGCGTGTTTGAACAACTAGCCCAGCTGCCAGCTGGGGGACAGGAGAACCAGGCCCCACATGACCCCTCCATGGTGATCAGAGCAGCACAACCCCCTGGGACAAGGGGGAGCCGGCCTGACGGAGTTGAGGACTGCAGTGAGGCTGGATTCTGAAAGAGGCAGAGGTAAGGGGAGAAGGCCTGTTTGGACGGCAGGCCCAGCACAGAGGTCTAGCCCCTCACTGCAGCAGCCTTAGTGGGCCATCCACTGGGGCTCTCAGATCCTGCGTGCTCTTGAGCTTTTCTGGCCCCTTTTCCCTCCTCATCGATCATTCCTGCCTCTTTCTGGTTGGTAATGGAGCATCTCTGGAAGGTTAGCCTTATTTTATTATTCTTTCTGCATTCTCTCCCTTGGAAACCCCATCTTCCTTCTAGCAGCAATCATTACTACAAAGAGCGAAATAAAGGCTTAAACCCGAGTCAAATCCTCCAGCCCTCACTCACTGAATGAGCCTCCAACCTTATTTTCCTACTGACATTTATGCTGTGATTCAATAAATACTTTTGAGTTCTGTGGCAGTAGTTGCTTATTATTCCCAGATCCCTTTTGGTCCCTGTTTCCTTATAAAAAGAATCCCCCAGAAAAAAAGTACTATATTTTGCAGCTTCCATTGCAGATTGGTGTGAAATGGGACTGAGTTCAGATCAGTGGGAATAAGCTAAAGTGGCAACCGCCCAAAATCCTCCTTCAAAGAGAACTGGTACATCAGACACAGAAAGCTAAATATCGTACAGTTTCTCTCATGAGAAACTCAATTATAAATAAATAAAAAGTAAAATAAACGCACACTTTTTGAAGTAGAGGAAGGGAATCAGGGTAAGGAGGAGGGAGGAGAATGGGGAGAGGAAAAGATCAAAATATGTTCTATATGTGCACCAATCACTCAAATCAGTGTAAATATCATGTATTGCAAACATACACCAGTAAACAAAAGAGAATTTGTACACACGCTCTGCCCCCATTTTCTTCACCTTTTTCTCCTTGCTGGAAAGAATGCAAGTATAAACAGCTGGGTCTGGAGCTTCCATTTTGGGGGACTGTGAGACAGCCAGGTGAATGGAGGTGGAATAGAGTGGGGAAAATAGAGAGAAGGAGGCCGGCTCACTCCAGCCCTTGACTGCCATGTCCAGTGCTATTTTACCAGGTTTTCTGACAATATTAGTATTACACGGACGAGTTTCAGCTGTGTCCACAGTACTTCAATATCACAGGAGAACAGTGCTGAGCAGGATAGACACCTGATCACCAGCTGAACTCACTCCCTACAAGGACAAGGGACCGCAGACACTGTGATAAGATGCATATCACCGAGGAGGAAGCATGGTGTGCATCAGTTTTCCACTGCAGTTCTAGTTGTTGTCTCAGTACTGTCATTCTGAGGCCAGTGTGCAGGAGCCGAGGGAGAGAGCAAATGAGTAAGGTGGACTGCAGCATCTCCTCCTCTGGATATGGAGGAAAGCTGGTGCTGTGTAACAAAGAGAAAGCCAAGTGAAGCAACAACCCTGTAATGAGGAAAAAGGATTGGATGTAGGAAATGGGCAGGGCATGGACGTGAAGGGCCTAAGCACTCTGTCACCCATGATGGCAGGGAAGAAACCAGTTTCCTAGGGTTTTGGAAAAGACTAACAGCCAATGTGAACATGCTCTCACTGGACAGAGATGGGACAGCTCAAACTTCAAATTACCTAGTGCAGGGGACCAAGCCTTCAATACATGGGCCTTCGGGGGATATTTATGATTCAGACCATAACAATAGAGAACTAACTCATTATGCTGAGAACTAGTAAGTATAAAGAATAGATGAAGCATTTACTATATATCAGTGGTACCCAGCGAGTAATAGTAGATATTGGAAACCACCATTTTATTAAATTATTCCAATTAATAAATAGAAAGGAAATGATGGAATTTGAATAGCACTACTTTACAATGGATTAATCAGTCCAGAAACATAAACTGAGCAGGAACAGATGCTAACATCACAAAAGGAGACAACCAGGGATCACATAGTTTGTGATGAAAGAAGATACTGCTCACAGCCCTGTCAAAGTGATCGAACCTGGATCTCACCCAGTTTCTGGATCCTTCTGTCAATCTGCAGAAATACAGCTGACAACAAACCATGTCAAGCTACACTATGAGTATGAAATTGTCAAAACCCAGACTATGAAAGACTAAGTCAGCCAGCCCTAGTTCCTCAAGAATTAATTTGTAAGGAAAAGAAAGGGATGGAGGATAAGCCATATAAGAGACTTAAAAAAAAAAACCAAAAAAAAAAAAAAAAGATGGAAGGGAAGCAAGCCAAAATAAAAGTGTCTTAAGATGCACATTTGGGCAAGATATCTATTTTTCAAAAACATAGAAAGCGATTATTGTGACTCCCAGTAATGGCTAGTTATGGAAGAAGAGAAGAATTGTACTTGGGGGAATGGAGACTACAAGTAGATGTGGCTTCTCAGGCACAACAGCCACATTCCTATTCTTGACTAGTCATTAGTCTACACATCCATTTTGTGTGTTCTTCTGTGCCTACTTTTTATTTTACAACAAAGCAATTCTTTTAGAAAATACGGCAGAGTCTCGATAATCTATGTAAAATTCTCAGATGCACTGTACACTCTCCCCACAAAAATGCAACCTCTCTGCACCTTGGCATTTTCAGCCCAGCATCTCTTTTCACAGCTGTTCAGTGATGTTGTGCCCCCAAGTGATCTGTGCACTCTGGTGGCACACGCTCTCTTCTCCTAAAACCAGGACCACAGCTGCCCCCGGTGTGGAACATGGCAGTTTTCAGTTGTGTTGTGAGTCAGCATATTCAAATTTTTTCTCTTTCGCCTTGGAACCATCACATCCTCCCAGGAGGAGAAGAGCACTGGCTGCACAGATTAGGACCTTGGACCAGTTAAGAGCAGATACCACTCCTTGACATTCTTGAAGCTGCAACTTGCAAGAGGGCTATCCACCACGGAGAGGCACCTCCTTCATTTCTGACAAAAGTCTTTTCGTTTTGTTTCTTTTGTTTTGTTCCCCCCGTACCAATCCCTAGTGTACATAAATTTTGATTCCTTATTGTCCTAAAGTCAGGCTACTATCTCTTGCCTGGTGCTTCCAGAAACCCCTGTCCCCACCCTGTCACCATAAGCACCGTCACACTCATGGAAGACGAACTTCAGTCCCCTCGCCCAGCCTCAGATCGTGAAAGCAGGATAATTAAAGAGGGGATGCCGTAATTGGTAGGATTCGGATATGGGACATTTATCTTTTAAATAAAGTGGCGCCGAATGATCTGTGGCAATATCAGATGCCAGTTCAACAGCACATACTGTCAGGGAAAGTTGTAGAAAACTAAAACATAGAAAAGTGACTAATGTGTGGTTGTGACGGCAAGAGTGCTCCAGTTTAAGTCACTGCTGTGAACAGCCTACTACCATTTATGTCCAAGCACCAGGCCCAGCAATAATCATGTCTAGCAGTTGAGTCAGGCAAACTCATTGTCAAGCGTGATTCCAGCTGCAGACACTGTGTATGTTGCGCCAAGAGCACAGGCTTCCTCTGGAGAGGCATCGATCCCTGCTAGAAACACACAAAGAGACATGGAAGAGGTCGAGGCAATTTCCCAAATGTGTCAAGTGGAGAAATCGGGGGGCGGAAAGGCTTAGGTGCCTTCTCAAAGGTCATGCAAGTCTCTGCCTTACAAATAGAACATTCACTTGTAGGTGAAGAGCACATTAAAATAAAGCGAAATTGAATTTGCCAGCTTCTCATCCTTCATTCCCATTACTGAGCCCTCCATGGACCATTATGCGTCTGCACGTTGTAAGCAGCCCACTGCAATTTCTCTTTTGTTCCTTCCTCGCCCGGATTTCATTTCCAGTTCCCCCAGCTCTATGAGAACTGAATGGTTTGTTTTCCCTGATTTTACTTTTCCTTCCTAGCTATAACGTTTCATTTTCCTAATGACAATTTGCAGCTTTCTTACTCACATTTTGCCCAGACCATTTTGTCTTACAATCTACATTTTCCTCTTCTCAAGACAGAACATTTTTCATACCCACGTACACAATACTTCATCTAGATGAGCCTTCTCTATAAATACACATCTCGGGGAGCCTCCGGAGCCAAATCATAGAGACGTAAGTGAGGATTAAGAAAAGGAGAGGAGCTAGGGGTGTGGCTCAGGATTAGAGTGTACACCTAGCACACAAAAAGCCCTGGGTTCAATCTCCAGCACCACCAAAAAAGAAATTTAAAAAGAGAGAGAGAGCTGGATTAAATCATTTCTTTAATGGCTATGCAGTCTACTAAAAAATAATGTGTACTGTAATGTATTGTATATCTGTGTGCATATTGACCCATCAATTCTTATCCTAATGTGCATGTTAGAAAAAGAAATCTATCTGGATACCAAAGGAAGTAGGCAAAATGTTATTTTATGAAGCATTGTTTATAAGACTAATGTAGAAACAACTTGAATAACCACCCACAAAAATCAAGAAAGATATGCTGGGGTGTAGCTCAGTGGTAGAGCACAGGTTTAGCACACTCGAGGCATGGACTCAATCCACAGCACCAGGCAGGAGTAGGGGGCACATCTGGGGGCTGGTAGGGTAGCTCAGTGGTAGAGAGCAGACTCAGTGTTCATAAGGCTCAAGGTTCAATTCCCAGCACCAGAAACAAAAAAAAAAAAAAAGGAAAAGGTCAGTTTCTATATTGAATAGTGAGAGAGCAGAACTTAGAAGAACTCAGGACACAGAGACCTCTTCTTTAAATATATTGAAGAGTGAAAATACATTTCTGCTATCAATAGTTTGTTATTCCACAAATACCCTAGAAAGCATTTTGAACATGACCAATGCTCCGAACACAAGCATGATTATGTGTTTGGAGGAGGAAAAGCAAACACTATGATGCCTTCACAATGTGTCCTATCTGATGTATACAAATATTGCCATCTCCATTTTACTGAGGCTGGTAGGATTAGAAGACAAAGCAACATGTAATTATTTGTGGATGGGAAGGTAATCTCCAAAATCCTTTGTTTTTACCCACATTTTTTGCCTTACTACTAAAGATCAGGCATCGTGCACGATATTTATTTTTTCTAGTTATCTCATTGTCCATATAGGATGACTTATCTTTCTGGCCTAGATAAGAAGACAAGGAGAAAAAGGAAAGTAAATATGTTTCTGAAGTTCACTCTGCCACCAAGCAGCTGAGCTGGATTCAAGCCAAAATCTGGCTCAATAGCCCAAGCTCTTGACCTATAAGTTATTTTCTATTACACTTAAAAATACAAAAGTGATTTCCTATCAGGAGGTTCTCAAGAACAGCAACGTGGTACACAGCTAAGTGCACGACCCCAGGCCCAGACTGCTGTGGTCCTACCACTCTCCAGTTATGCGACCGTGGACAAGTCACCAGATGGCCAGTCTCAGCGTTTTTGCCTAGTAAATGGAACTCCAGTAGCACTTTCCTCATGGAGTTATTAGGAAGAGTATATGGATTAGAAATGCTTCAAGGGTTTAACACAGTGCTTGGTACGTCACACAACACTTATGGAAAAAATATTCAATAATGTTTAACATCAAAGACTATACTCAAATTGAGATTGTGTCACTGAGATTTAGTACTTGCCAGTACTAAGCTTCTTTAATGTAAGATCCCCAAACTGACCAATATTATCCTGGAACATGTCATACTGGAGTCTGCATACTAATTGTTAGATGTAATTTGTAAACATAACCAACATGGGAGGGAAGAGGTTGCTCATGAATTTGATTTTACCTTCAATAGTAGTTTTGAGAATCTTTTGGAAGTGACTACGTCCCCAGAGATGTCTTACAGGTGTAACTGGTTTTTGTATTATGAGTCTGTTGCAGAATCTTGCCTCTTCGATTTGTTGGGGCTGAGAAGTTGCTCTCTATTTGGCCAGCCCTTAGTTCTTTGACTGTGGCCAATAGTGTTATTTGTGACCCTCTGCCAATCTTAGTCCTGGCATGCAAGGAAGAACTGAGTGGAACAATTCTGTCATCTTGGCTAAAGTAGTACAATCAGCAACAATAATACCATCAGACACAGCCTAGAAAATAACAAACTGTAGTAACTATTGATCTGCCACCTTATACCTTATGAACTAGATTTGTGGTTATTTAACAGTATCCTCAATAAACTAGAAACTTGTATGCAGTAAATATGCCCTCAATACGGTGATTTTACTCTCAGTGGAGAAAATTCAAAAGAGATTAGGAGGAAAGGATAGAGAAATAGA
The DNA here is from genome assembly GCA_004026905.1 of Hystrix cristata. Lineage (NCBI taxonomy): Eukaryota > Metazoa > Chordata > Mammalia > Rodentia > Hystricidae > Hystrix > Hystrix cristata. The sequence continues at coordinate 29,812 of PVJO010001915.1, forward strand.
AGAAGAAAAAGAGACAAGAAGCAAGGTTGGAAGCCAGGGGGAAATTATGCAAACTTTGGGGAACTGGTAAAGGAAACAGAAGGAAAGGAGAGAAGGAAGAAGTAAAGCAAGGACAGAACAAAAAAATAACAGCAAAAAACTAGAAAGTCACTTTCCTATAAAAACAAGAAAGAGAAAAAAAAACAAGAAAAAGAAGAGCAGAGAGGGAAAAAAATGTTAAAAAAAAAATTAAATAAATAAATAAAATATCCGCTTCCAGGTGTGTCTCTGCTGTCAGTGGTAGACAGAGTAGATAGACCCAGGTCCTTGTTGATTAATCCCAGCAGTAGATTTTGGCAGGGTAGTGAGTGTCCCCAGCTGGGTTCAATAGCAAGGCTTCACCCATTCCATTGAAGTTCAGCCAGATCACCGGCTGTGGGGTTGAAATCCAGTTTGTTCGCCTGGAGACACACTGTGTGTCTCCCACCAGCTTGGACTCAGTTCCCTGCCAGTTTGAACTTGGCTCCTTTCCCTTCTTCCAGTTTGAGTTTGAACTCTGCCCCGCCTTGCCCCGCCTTGCCCCGCCTTGCCCCGCCTTGCCCCACCACCAAAGGCTGCTAGCAGCTTTTCTGAGTTCGAGCTTGGCCCCTTTCCAAAATGGCAATCAGCTGATCGCCACCCTCTCCTGGGGGCTGTCTGAGATCAGATAACTCAGGTAACTCACCAGCCACTGCAGTCTTCAGTGTCCACCGCTCCATTCTGTTTGTGTGTCTTTCTGTAGAGGTCTCTGGGGTCTCCAGTAGTCACCAAGCATCTGCAGGCTCAAACTGCATCACTCACGCCTCCAAGAGCTGCAGCCGCAAGTTGGGGCCGTCCAGGCTGTGTGCTGGGGGCGTGCAGGGCTGTGTGCTGCTGCTGTGACCCCAGCCGCAAGCTGCTGCCGTGAGCTGGGCTGTGACCCAAGGGTGTGAGCCCAGGCTGTGAGCCCAGGCCGTGACCCCGGGTTGTGACCCAGGGGCTGCAAGCTGAGGGTGCAAGGCGGGGACGCAAGCCAGAGCCGCGAGCAGAAGCTTTGGGAGAAAGCGCCATCCACCCATCACATTCTTCTGGGTGGCTGGTCTCTCCTTTTGCTTTCCCCGTGGGTTTCAACTCTTGCTTCAGCTCCCTGCTGGGTCCCGAGAATACACTTCCCTCCTTCTTCTCTTCCCTAAATTGCTATATTCCAGTGTCTGGACAACAAATCTCGGAGAGGCTCTTACTCTCCTTCTCTCCGCTCCGCCATCTTCCCGGAAGTCACCTTCAACAGTAGATAAGGCCCCGTGTTTCTCATCCATGGATCCCTTGTGAAAAGAGACTTTAAAGGTATAAATTCTTTTCTGGTTCAAGTAAGTATGACAGATTTTAGAAAAGAGTCTAATTTATCTCAAGGTCAAATAGTCAAGGTAACCGTGTTCAACAAAGCAGCAGCTAAAGTACAGCTAAAAGCTATAGTTGGATGTTCCTCCTTGCCACTATATAATTTTTAAATAGCTTTGTTTTAAGAGAATTTGAGGAATCTGAAGGAATCAAATGATTCAAAATGACCCCGTTACTCTGAGGATTAGGAAACCCATCTTTCAGGAAAAATAGTGAAGATGATTACTTTCTAATCGTTTTGGTTCAACATTGAATTCCATTTCCTCACTGTGATTAAAATAGCTAAAGCTGACAACGTGAGCTTTAAATGCTGACATCCTCAACTTCCCTTTCTAAAAAAGTAAAGTAACTTAAAACTCATAAATAGAACTCCCCGTGTTCTCTTTCACTGCTTCACGCTGAAGCTCCTTCACCCCTTTAGCAGTTCTACTAATTATTCCTGAGACTTACTCTGGACGTCTTTTTGCAAGTTTGAAACAAGTCATTTTTTTATGAATCTTTAAATGTCTTTTCTCTTCCTTGCACATTAATAATTAACAGGCCAAATTTGTGTATAAATATAGAGGCTTCATATCCAGTGGGAGCTTTCAGCACCAAAAGATACTCATCATAATTCAACATCATCTTAAAGAGTTTGTTCAAAGGGCTCAAAGTACTAATTAATTCATATCTCTCCAAAGCAAACATCGTCTTTATTAGATCAGGAGAAACACTTAGGACTGAGTAATGACGGGTTATGAAAAATAATGTTGTATCCTTATATACCACAACATCCGGAATCAGATATTATCTTCTGAAAGATTCTTAAGGGGCCTTTTCACCCGATGTTATATTCTTTGGCACTAGACTCTTCACTACCAGGTAACATCAGCTCAGCAGGTATAAAGCAATTCATTTAAGTGCAGCTTCATGAAAACAAAGAAACAGCAAATTTCTTATATCACCCAATAGATCAGGAGCTGTAAAGATACGAAGAAGACTGATTCCACACAGTTACTTCTTCTCAGTATATGATCTACGGCACCGTTGATCCAGTGTGACTCCAGGGACATTCTCTGCAGAAGAGAGCTGTGTCTTCTGGGTCCTGCTTAATTCTCATTCACATTCCAGGTTTTTATCCCAAAGGGTTAGTCTTTGCTTGTAAGAATGTTCAAGGTGTAGTCTATATGTTTAGGTGTTTAGTCTATATGTCTGTATGTTTATGCTGAACTGTGCCTCCCTTGTGTGTTCCAGAAAATTTTGGACGAAGCTCTTAGGAGTTATGCTTCTCTAGCCTGAACTTCTTCCCTCGGGTTCCCTTTAAAGATTAGTTTTCATCTCTCTACTATGGCAAGAAGGGTGGGGTTTAAGTCTCACTTTTACCAGGAAAACATTTGTTATCTAGAAGAGGAACCGAAAATGAATTGTTCATTTGAGTAGCACCATGACACATCATATATGATGACATTCATCTGTCTGTCTGTCTCTCTCTCTCTCTCCCCCTCATTCTCCTTCACACACCACACACACACATACACATTGACACCAGTCCGACTCAAGAACATTACTAACTAATCATTCCGAGCTCAGTGTCATATGGGTTAAACATAATTATAAAACATTGAAGACTTCACAATTATCTTTATATCTTGGCTGACCAGATGTATAATGGGAATCATTCAGTAACATTATTTCCAGCATTATAAAAGACAGTTTCAACCTACACCATGATAGATAACCACTCTGGTTTTAACTGTACAGCACCATCTGTGCGGGGAAATGGTGCACTTCAGAACCACATGTTTGAATTTCAAGATTCTGAAGGAAAATGTTATAGTTGAATGTTTATATATAGACCAACACTATGCACTTAATACAATAAACTCATGACTGTGTAAGTTATTTTCTCCTAAAAAGATGGTGCCCACCTGTAATCCCAGCACTCAGGAGGCAGAGGCAGGAAGATCACTGTGAGTTCAAGACCAGCCTGAACAGGCTACAGAGTACAGAGTACTCTGCCTACAGAACCAGCCTACAGAGTAAGATCCTGTCTTTCATATATATATACACATACATATGGATATACACATACAGAATATGTATACACACATATGTACATATATATGTATGTGTATATACATATATATATACACACACATACACATATACAATGGATATACAGACATGTGTCAATGACAGGAGTACTTTTTTTTTCTGATGCTAGAGGTAGAACCTACTGCCTTATCCATGCTAGGTAAGCACTCTGCCACTGAGCTGCATCCTAGCCCAAACGGTACCTACTGAAAAATGCATTGTTAATGTCAGTGTTTTATGATAATCATAACATTAACTTACATAAACATAACAGTTACTTACACAAACCTGGATAATATAGCCTACTATGCAGCTAGGATATATGGGATAGGTACATATATCCTAGCTGCATATCATATCATATCATATATCATATCATATCATATCATATGACCTTTTGTTACTAGGGCCATGATAACAAAACAAGATTAAATCAAGTACAAGAGAAAATTACGCTATCAGGAAATGCAGTAAACCTGAACTGTACAAGGGTGTGGGTGGCATAACACAGCCCAGTACTCTTTGTTTTTTATAAGTCAGAGTACACTTTAAAATCTCTAAAATAAGAAGAAAAAGCTGTAGCACAGTAAATACATAGGCCAGTGGCATAGTCATTTATTATTTGTATCCAGCATTATATACTATACACAACTGTATGTGTTACACTTTATATGGCTGACGGTGTGGTTTCTTTACACCAGCATCCTCTCAAACACATAGCAAAGTGTCATACTGTGATGTTCCCATGATCTCAGCATAACTGGGCAACAGGAATTGTTCAGCTCCACTATAATATTACAGTATCATCGCCATATCTGTGGTCCATTGTTGACCAAAATGTCAGTACAGAGGGCTGGGGATTTAGCTCAGTGGTTAGAGTGCTTGCCTAGCAAGCGCAAGGCCCCAAGTTCGATCCCCGGCACCAAAAAAAAAAAAAAAGTCAGTACAGAGTGTATGGCTGTATTATCTAATAAATATTTAAGCAATGAGGAGCCACGTTGTTCTCAAAGCAAGTATCTTGAAGCATAAGATAAAGTTACACAGCTTCTAACCATTTCTGTTTTAATTTAATAATGGATGGGGTAGCCATGTTTTGACATCAGATAAAATGGACTGCATACATTGTTCTAGTTTAGTTCACACATACTTCCCTTGTAAAGACAAGAATGCGTGTAGGAGAAGTATCTTAACCTGTACAGTTTATTATGTTATTCAGGTGTGGTGAGGCTGTAGATCAGGAGATAACTGCTGCCGAAAAGATGGCACAGAGAAGCTCCAGGTCAATCAGGAGGCAGAAGGGAGAGGGAAGATGGGGAGAGTGGGGAGAGTGGGGAGAGTGGCCTTATTGTGGTGTCTCCGGGAGGTAACCTGTGCTTCAGGGGGACAGGTTTAGGACCGGGCTGGCGTGGGCTCTAGGGTATAGGAGCTGTCCCTAAAGAGCTGTCTCTAGTTGTCTGGTAATAGTGGGTATGTGGGGTGGGCAGACAGAGGCCCTGCAGTGTCAGAGCCTCACAAAGGAAGTGCTCTGGATTGGCTGGTGTGTACTGTATGAAAAGGATGCTCCAGCAATGAGTTCTTTGCTGTCTCTAGATGTTAGCTAACCCTGGGAGGAGTGGTCCATCCAGTTGTCATGAGACTCAAGATGTCCAAGCATCACAATAAAAATGCCATGTGTAACACAATAAGGAAGAGTACATGCACCAGGTATGGCGGTGGATGCCATAATCCTAGCACTTGGGAGACTGAGGCAGGAGGATCACCATGAGTTCGAGGCCAGCATAATGAGTTTCAAATCAGCTTGAACTACATAACAAGATTCTGTTTCAAAAAAAAAAAAATAGGAGTATATGAAGGCATACCTATAATGATGATGTTATTTCAGAACCCTGGGAAGGAGAATGTGGACTTGCAGTGAATAGCAAATACAAATGAGTGATATGCATGCCAACAGATAGGGAGATGTAGGACAAGGGAAAGAAAAAAAATAGTAATTCAGGATAATGAGAGACTTCCTTATAATGTGGTAGTTTAGGATCTTCTAGCCTCTAGAATAGTCTCCTAGGTTCAGAACTAAGATTTATATACCAGAAACCACAAATAGCAAATACTGAGAAATAAAATATATTTTCCACAATTATTCCATGAAAGTAAAAGAATAAAGGTGGGAGGAGGGAGTGAGGGGAAGGGAATGGGAAAAAAAGCAGCAACAAGATATGTCGTGTACAGGTACAAATCCCCTATGATGAATGTTATCACTATGGACATCTAAAATGTACCATTAAAATAAAATTTAAAAAAAAAAAAGAATAAAGGCATATCACCAATGAAGGATTGGCAACCAACTACCCTCTGTTCAAATATAGATGTCTGAAACTGAGGTTTATTTTTAAAACTTTATCTGTGAGAGTTTAAACAGTGGAGAGTGACTCTGCCAGCGTGGTCAGCTTATGTTCACATGACCTCGCGTCCAGAGTTCAAGATGAGCTGCTGAGGTGGAAGGAAGGTGAAAGGACGGGGGGGTTCCAGGTGGTGAGCGCCCAGCTCTGCAGCAGAGTGTGTAGGTTTTGCTCTGGGCTTCTCCATTACTACAGCATCCACTTGAAACTTACTAACCTCTCAGGGCTTCAGCAATAAAATCAGGGACCGAAAGTCCTACCTTACGAAAATATGTTATGAAGGTTAAATAAGATACACAAAAGTTGTGCAGACCAGTGCTTGGCACATTGGATGTGCTCAATCAACTTCAGCTCTATTTATATGATTAAGATCGTTCCAAAATCCTTTTTTTTTTTTTTTGTGCCAGGGATCGAACTCAGGTCTTTGTACTTGCTAGGCAAGCACTCTAACACTGAGCTAAATCCCCAGCCCCATTCTAAAATCCTTACAAGATCATCTATGTCTTAACTAGGAAGCTGATAAGTCTTTCATGTGATAAGCATATTAATTTAATGAAGAAGAGGCCCTGATAAAGGATAATGGATCTCCCAAAATCAAATGCAATGGTGCTACCAGATGTGAGCCCAGAAAGTCGTCAATTAAAACATGCAACCAGTGGGCCAAGCATTTCACACACAGTGAAATCAATGAATGAAGGAAATCTAGATACTTCTAAGAACAAAAAACAAACACAATGAATAGTAAAGATGACACTATGTATTCTGTGTGTGTGTGTTTCCCTAAACAAAAAGATACATTTGCTAGTTTTCATAGAGAGAAAGTATGAGTGTGTGTGTGTGTGTGTGTGTGTGTGTGTGTGTGTGTGTGGCTGGCTCTCTAAATCCTGGGGCTGAGTGAGAAAAACTAACAACAAACCCAGCACACAGTATATTGTCCCATTTTGTAAAATTCGAAAAAATGCGAACGAATCTATAATGACAGTAAACCGAGCTTTCTGGTGAGGAGGTAAAGGATAGCGGGCACAGGGAAACTTCAGGGGTAGCAAGCTCATTTCTTGTGGTCCAAGTTTCACTGGAGTACGCCTAGATCAGAGCTCATTAACTTATAAGCTGTAAATATGTGGGGTTTATTGTATGTCAATTATACCTCGATGAAGCTGTAAGCCAGTAAAGAAAAAAAGAATACTGATAAAACAGCAAAGAAAGAAAAAAAGTCGTCAGTTTTTCTGTCTTATTTGGGTCTCAAATATATGCAATAAGACTTTTTGAATTTTAAAATGAATGCTGTAAAATACTGATTTTCGAGATGGCTCCATAATTCTCGGCGTTCTAAAAAGAATAAATTCTTGTAAATTCGTTACAATTTATTTGAAGTCCATGCTACATAAGAAAATGCACATTGTATTCAAACAGATAAAAACACATTACCTCATGGGGACCTGTAAACAGTGTGGAAAAGGTAATTCCTGGGAAAATATCCACGTCTGTTCTTTGGGAGAATTATTTATTCTCTTCTAATCTCTTAATCAGGGAACCAGCGTTACCAGTGTGAGCGCCTTGCACTTCCGAGTTATTACATATTTAGTAGGATTCTAACGCCATCGTGTGGTAACAGGAAAGAACACACATGTCAGCGACCTGTGTCAAAAAGGATGCAGATAATACAAGATAAGTGGCTGTCGATGGCTACAATTATCTAGAGATTAGGGTCTTCTTTAAAAAGCTTTGATCAATTCGTAATCAATAATACAGATGGGATTAAAGTGATTCTCAAATTTTACTATGAGTAACAGTCACCCAGAGAATCATGTTTAAATGCAGTCTGTGAACTGATGCTGAGTGCGGGGCTTAGATTCTGCACCACTCTACACCTGCCCGGTGTCGGATGCAGACAACACACCACGTCCTTTGTAGCCAGTGCTTACAAAACTGTACAGAGAGCTGGACACAAATTCCTAAGGGTGGTTTTACTATCTTGAGCTAAAGCTAACAATTAGTTTAATATTATGTGATGCAATACACACACCTAGTTTTTTTTTTAACTGATATAATTTTCAATATACAATGATTACACCTGTTTTAGGGAACTGGCACATACTATATATAGTATCTTGATCGTTTTCGTTTTCCCACCTCCCTACCCTCCCCCTCTTCCTTTCTCATCTCTAAAATCTGTCTCTCTGCCTCCTACCATCTCTATTTTACTCTTTATTTATGTTTTGGGTTTCTCGAATAAGAGAAACCATGTAATAGTTAAACTCGTGTGTCTGATTTATCTCACTTAACATTATGGTCTCAAGATCCATGCACTTTTCTACACACAACTTGCACCCACCCTTCTTAGCTGACAAACGCTCTACTGTGTCTGTAAACCATGTGCTCTGTGCCCGCCCATCTGCTGATGGGCATCCAGGCTGTTTCCGTAGTTTGGCTATTATGAATGGTTCTTCCATAAACACAGGTATGCAACCATCACTGGATAGCAGAAATTAAAACTATGCACAAAGTACACAAGGAAACTGAGATTTTAAAATTATACGTAACTGCAGCTTCACGATACAAAAGTTACTCAAGCCTCTTTCCCTTCTAGGAAAGTCATCCAGAAAAATCCCTAAGATTGGAAAGACACAGTAAGCCTGCAAATTGGGCTTTGGACCTGCCCTTTTCACCTATAAATTGTTTCTTCCACCCTGGAGGAAGGACAACATTAGTGAGCAGCAGATCTCAACCTCAGACATATGTAGATACTTTGTACTCTTACACAGCCTGCCAGACAGGTAACCTGACAGACAGTGGGACTATACATCCTAGATCGCCCATGCTGACCTTGAACTCACTATGTAGTCCAGGATGGACTCAAATTCACAGCACTCTTCCTGCCTCAGCTTCCCAAGTGGCCGGATTATTAGTTGTGCACCACCATGCCCAGCTAAATTACCCATTTTGAAGACAACCCCGATCTCCTTTAAATATACCCAGCTCCAGCTCATAATGTGTCTCATTTTTTCTCTGAGTGACTGCACTTCACTCTTGAGTGTGTCCTAAAATTTCTGTCTAATAAACCCTTCTTGTGCCTCTTACTAACCCATCCTGAAAAATCTTTTTCTGCGATGAGAGTTAGCAAGCCTGCAAACTTATTCTACAAAAAGGTGTCATAGGTTCCTTATTTCAGCCTTGGGGACCTCTCAGATCTAGGTTGGTGATGTGATGACTTTAACTTTTTCAGGAAAACATCTAGGAAAAGTAAAACTGGGTCAAATGGAATTCCTATTTTTAGTTTTTTAGGAATCCCCAAACTCTTCTCCATAGTGATTGTACTAGTTTACACTCCCACCACAGTGTGGTGGTCCTCACATTTGCCTCACACCTTGGTTTTCTGATTGCAGTGGAAATGCCGGGTATGAGAAGGGCTGGGGCATCAAGTGTGGCAGGGGCAGAGATCCTGAAGGTCCACATAAACTCATATAAAACCTACGTGAATACTCACATAAAACTCATTTGTTTGAAATTTCTTTCTGAATCTGCACATATTTTCCAGATTCCAAATTCATCTAGCTTGCTAGGGAATATAACCAAGAAAGGAGTCTCGTTAGTTCCCGTATAATAAAAACGGAGGGATTGGGGGTATAGCTCAGGGCTAGAGCACATGGGTTGCATCCTCAAGGCCCTGGGTTTGATTCTCAACACCATTTTTTTAAAAATGGAATTGTGCACACAGGTCAGTCCGCATTACTGAAAAATACTCCGTATTCGAAGCAAGCATGCAGGCTGGAGCCCTTATTGAACACTGTGCGAAGAAAAAACCCTGCCTGGTGTTTAAGATCCTGAGTCCTGTGATGGTTGTGAGGTTAAGTGCGTTTGAAATGCACACCTGGTAGAGGAATCTGGTGTTCTCCTTTGTGAATACTATGCCCTGTCTATCCTGCTGTTTGTCATTCAAAGGGGAACCTCTGGGAACTGGTCCCAGTCTTGAAGAAGTAATAAAGGGGCATCCTAGCAGAAGAGCCAAAGGGAAGAAGGGAAGGAAGGAGGCATTGAGGGAGGAGGGGATGAGAGAAAGAGAACGAGAGAGGAGGAGAGAGAGAGAGAAAAAAAACAGATGTACAATTTCCTAACATCGTTTAAAACTTTTTTCATAGTGCTGGGAATTGAGTACAGAAGCTTGGCCGTGCTAGGCAAGTACTCTACCACTGAGCTACATACACCTCCAGCCCTTGTTTAACCCTTTTATTATAATTCACTCAAACTAATTTTTTTTAAAAACATAAATCACACAAAGAAAAGAATTTTATTTAAGATCCACACATAGCAAAAACAAGTTTCACAAACCATAGCCATGAAATGTGATACATTTGGGTATTTTGTATTTCACTGCATTAAGAAAAAAAAAAAATTGGTGGTCCCCTGCCACATTGGTTTTGCAGCCCATTAGCTGGGTGTGGGGGTACTGACAGCCTACACTAACTAGTCTTCGCCCCACCCAGCTTTCTGCAGAGCCCCAAGCTTTTGCAGCCCAAGGAAAGCAGCCTGAGGCTATTTTAAGTGCTCTCTTTCTCTTCCTCCCAGGCCTGCCTGCTCTCTGGAATCTGCCCAGACACTGGAGGAGTCCCAGGGGTCAGGTTGTCTGCCCAGCACCACCCTCTGGCTCCTCTTCTCTGGCCATACAAGGAAGTCAAAGGCCCCACCAGTATGACTAAGCCACTGACCCAAGCGGGGGTGGAGGGAGGGCTCAGGAGGCAGAAGCTGGCCTCCAGGACCAGCCATCCCACCGTGGTCACTTCGATAGTGTCCTTCAGCGAGCAGCCACTGCACTCCACTGATGTTAGTGGCTTGCTCTCTGAGCAAGAGTCTGCCCAGGTTGGAGGAGCAGACGTGGACCTGCACTGATGTCAGTATCAGAACTCTCTGTCCTGCCTGTGACACCACAGGTTTGGGGGACGGGGCGGTCAGCCCAGACTTTCCCAGTCAATCCTTCAATGTAGCCCAGGGAGAAGCCTGACACTACATCTCTGACTTCATCCTCTGTGGCCCCCATTTGTCTTACTGTAAATTCACAAGGTACTTGGGATAGTCCAACTCCACAGCTGTCAGCCTGCTGCCTCCTGGCCTGTTCCCTCCTCCCCCTGCCCCCTCTCTCTCTCTCTCTCTCTCTCCCTGCCGTAACAGACCCTTCCCCACCCAGCTCCTCTACACCTTTCCTGGATACAGCCCAGCACCCCCGTAACTTTGTGCTTTCCTCACACACATCCTGCTTTCTGCTCTTCTTAGAGAGGGCCCTCATTTCCAACTCCTACCTGTCCCTCAGGTCACCATTGATGGGACAGTAACTTTAAGCCCCTGTGACTCAACTGAACCCCTTAAACATGTTTCCCTATGACCTGATCCCAACTGCTGTGCATCTTTTTTCCAGTTGTCTATTTATCATTTTCCCTAATCCCAGTGACTTTTAGATCATGTTATAGTTTATATCTGGATGTCCTCCAAAAGCTTCATGTGCTCATAGGTGGGGATTTTGAGAGGTGATTGGATTATGGGGCCATGATGTTCATCAATGGATTAGTCCTGATGGGTTTATAGCTAAACATGACTAGCTATATGTGGCGGCAAAGCCTGGTTGGAGGAGGTAGGTCACTAGGGATCTTTTGCCCTCCTCCCTTAATCCCTCTCGCTGCTTCCCATCACCATGTTATGAGTTCTTTCTCCTCTGCCATGCCACTCTGCCTTGGAGTCAGCCGGCTGTGGAGTGACTAAAACCTCTACAAACTGTAAGCCAAAATAAACCCTCCCTCCTCAGAGTTGTGGGTGTTGGGTAACAAGAAAGTGACAAAGACACACCACTCCTGCCCTTGAGCAGAGATAGTATATTAAAGATACAAGAAGTGCATTCATGACTTGGGGATCAAGGCCTGGGAAGGGACTGGAAGCCTAAAAATATGTCCCTGGCCCTGGTGAAGAGGCTGATGTGTGGTTGGGAAGTTGGAGTCACTGAGGGGGAACACAGGATGTGACCTTCCATGACTTCACCTTTATGCTGCATGTTTAGCTTTAAAAACAAGAAATACAAACGATGCTGGTTTAAACCTTTAATTGTGTGCATGTGCATGTGTGCACATGCACTAATATATATGCATCCGTATATACACAGCTCCTAGCCACATATAAACAAGCATGTATCTAAACAAGGCCATAGGTCCCAGAAAGTCATTCCCAAGGCCTACAGAGAATAGTTCTGAAGTAACAACTAAAAAGCAAGAGAAAAACCATTAATTTCAAGTAAGAATCTCAAGAATCAATAAACACTATCTAGAATTAGCCATCTCCAGGGAAGCGTTCCAAAAAGTATGTTTCATACAAGGAAATGTGAGGAGCCATTACCGAGCAAATTAAAGCCATTCCAGGAATGTCGCCAGGATAGATTTAAAAAGACAGGGAAACAAGTGCCAATCTAGGTCTTACTTTTAAAAGTGGAGAGTAAAGAATAGAATAGCCAGAAGACAGAACTCGGTGCCAAGACTACCACAATTATTCTCTCCAGAACATTTCCAGGGAAGAGTATGCAGACCCTGGTTGTTAGGATAAGAGTAATAAGAGTAATGAATTGCTTCTCTCTTTCATCTCTCTCTCCCTCTTCCTCTCTTTCTTTCCTCTTCTCCATCTCCAGCCCTGACACATTGGCAGAAAACCCCCTTAAGATTATCCAAACATCTTCTGCACACCTTAACACATCCCTACCTGCCCTCTGATCTGGACACCAGTTTAGAGGTCTCCTGCCCACCTGGAAAGCCCACACTGCCAGTAGAAGATGCTATTATATTATTCTTATAATTTCAAAAGAAAAAAAATCTATAAAACTCATTAATTGAAAAGTAGGACCTTACAAAAATATTAACATTTCTTTTTCTTATTCCCCCCACCCACCTTTTTTTTTCTATTTTTACGTCTAGGTCCCAGGAAGTTCAAAGACAAACATGGTCCCCAAGTACAAGCACCATTCTGACTGGGAGTGTGCATGTGTATTTGTTTCATCCTCTAGCATTTCATTCGCCTGCTTTATATCCATGCATTTTATTTAGTTACTTAGTTATTGGTTTCCTGACTTTAAAAAAATCTAAGAATAAAGTTTAAATAGATAGTTTCTAAGTCCCCCACTAGGGTTAAAACTCTGGAGCCAAACCATCCATGGTCAAGAAGCCCAGAATCAAGCATCCTCCCTTAGCCCACAGTCAGCCAGCAAGTTGGGAGCAAAAAAGGGCTTCTCAGTGCCGACCCCCAACCAGAGCCCTGGGAAGGCAAACGCGCTTGAGCTGGAGACAGAGGTCAAGTGAGGAAAGGACATGAAATGGGGCTGGTTTCTCGCCCAGCCTCTGGCTCTGAGGACATAGGAAAGGAGTGAGGGCCAGAACCTCTGAGGTGCTCGTGGCAGGAGAATGTGAAAACCAGGAACTAGCACAGCACAGCCAATCTGTCCTCCCCACCTCTGCAAAGACCGGGACCATTGCGCTGAACCCCTCATCTTATTTAGTCTGGTTATTGCTGGTAAATGAGAGTTGTTCATTATTTTGAATATTGGCACTAACACTTTCATTCAGTTTCTCAAATTATCTTAATATTCCTAATTAATCAAATTAGGAATCATCCTGTCTTCCCTGCCAGAAATCATACTTCTTTGCCTGTCTCCAGCCCTTCTTATATCAGATGGGTGCACATCTCTGTTCATGTTAGATGTGAGACGGGGTGCTGGTAGTGATCACACTCATCTTTATATTAAAGCAAAAGAACAACACACTCATACACACACACATTCACATTCACACCCATACAGAGAGACAGACAGGCAGGCAGACAGAGACCCACTCCAGGATAATGGGACTACTTCACCTTTGCTGCTGACCCTGTTGGCGGGTGAGGTGGCTACTTAGTTAGACTAAAGGGGTAAGTGTGGGGGTCATTTCAGGCATGGCATTAGAATTCTTCAGTTACTCCTCTGATTAATAATGGCCTTCAAGCCATAAGATTATAGTTGAAGAATCTTTAGTGGTACCAAAAACATCTTTAAAGATTTCCTTACTGTTCCTTGAGACTTACTTGAACACCAGAAAAAAACAGGACAGGATAGGGTTCCCTGACTAGAGTGAACTCTTCAGATATACGCAATGTTGCATTAGGTAGATTCAACTGTGCAGCAGAAAGATCTCCCTTAACTCCAGTGTTGGAAAAATAATTCCCAAAGATCCTGCCTGAGGCATCATGGAATCAGAGATTTGCAAAATTAAAGAACATGTGACCCTGAGATTGATGGGTGTCCATAAACAACTCCAAGACAGAAAGTTTTATGCCCCCCAGACACAGTGTTTGCTCTGGTAGACTGACAGGAGGCTTAGAAAGGGCTCCCGCCCATCAGAGACCAAAGGAGGAAAGAGGAGAAAAAAATGCTCTCCAACCAGAGTCCGTGGATCACCCTTCTTACCAGTCTCTACACAAACATCTTCACAATGCATCCCCTTCGGGAGGGAAAAAAAGAGCATTCATAAGTACACGCATATTTGTCTGGTGATAATTTCACACATACAAGAATGGCAACATATTTGCAATATTACAAAGAATACCAGAAGACAGAAATTAGAACTTGAGGTAAAAAAAAAAAAAACTCACACTTTGAAGAGAGTTAAGAACACCCCACCAGCTCCTGATCAGGGTTCCTTTCTGTAAACCTTTGGGCTATGGATGGATGCTCAAAAGCTAACATAATGAGACCCTTGAAACTGTAATATATTTGCATGTTTGTGCATTTTTCCCAGAAGCAGAGAGAATTAAATATTCCAAGGAGATTTTAACCCAAAAAGCTATAGCTGTGACCAGCAGACCCCACCTCACACAGTGCTGTGGGTTGAGTGTGGCCCCCGAGGTTCTGTGTTGAAATGTGATCCCCTTTGTGAGGTACCCAGCAGGTAGAAATTTAATCCTACTCTGGGAGGTGATCAGGATTTGAAAAGGTCATTAGAGTGCAGCCACCATGATTGAATCCTAGAGGCCTTGTAAGAAGAGGGACATCTATTTGACCCAGCTATTCCTCTTCTTAGAATCTTTCCAGAAAAATTAAAAACATTGTACCACAGTGATATATGCACAACCATGTTTACAGCAACACAATTTGTAATAGTTAAATCTTGGAAACAACCCAAACACCCAGCAGCTAATGAATGGCTAAAGATTACGTGGTTTTTTTGTGCAATGGAGTACTACTCTGCCATTTAAAAGGATAAGCTTGAAACATTTATAGGTAAATGGATGCACCTTGAGAATATACTCTTAAGTGGAATAAACCAGCCACACATGACTACACAAGGAACTGTTTCTCTGGTATGAGAAACCATAAGTGTAAATAAGGACCAAAAGGTATAATGGATATTGTGAAAAAGAAAGAAAATATTTAAATGGGAAGAGAACTAGAGAGGGAGGAGGGGAAAAGGAAGGAAGAGAAAAACAAAAGAAAGGAAAAAGAAGAAAAATAGAAAAATGTAAATAAAGCTGTTGTAAATAAGGAGGGAAAGGAGAGTTGAAGGGAAAGGTAGGGAAGGGGGGAAAACCAAGATTTATCACGTACAGGTACAAATTAACTATGATGAATGTGACCATTATGTATATCTAAAATGTACCAATAAATTTTCTTGAAAAAAAAAAAAAGAAAAGGGACAGAGAAGAGAAGAAACAAATGTACACACACATGTTCCCTGTCCTGTACCAGTTCAGGATTCTGCCAGCAAGAAGGGCATCCCAGAAGGCGACCCCTTGACCTGGGACCTCCAGAATCATGACCCAAAATTAGCTTATTTTCTTTATACCTGTGATATTGTATTATTAGCAACAGAAAATAATGCACAGGGCATGGTTTGCTGAAATCCAATCTCCCCAGCCTTCTGCTGCAAGCCATTCAGGCCATTTCTTTTTCTCAGTACTGGGATTGAACCCAGGGCCTCACACATGCTAGGCAAGGCTTCCATCACTGAGCTACATGCCCAGCCTACTTTACTTTTTATTTTGAATCAGAGTCTCACTAAGTTGCCTCAGCTGGCCTTAAACTTGCACTCCTCCTGCCTCAGCCTCCCAAGTAGCTGGTATGTACCACCATGCCTGGCTTCAGCAAGTCCCTCGTGCAGTATTCTGTTCAGCTGTGGCCTGATCACTGCCAGAGCAATGAGGGAGCAGATCTCCTAATGGGGTCTTCAAAGGCTTCCCAGGGACCTCAGGCAACCACCACTCACTGGGAGGTGGAGTTTAGGACCACCCCTGTCTCTTAGTAGCTGTCCATCCTCCCCCCTGGGCCTAGTTGAATCACGTTGTAAACCATACAGCATATTTAATCCTTGCTGTGTACTGAATTGTGTGTCCCCCTCCCTCAGATTCATGTTGAAGCCCTAACCCCAATGTGACTACTTCAGAGCTAAGACTTTAAGGAAGTAATTAAGAATAAATGAGGTTATAATAGTGGAATCCTAACCCAACAAGTTTGGTGTCTTTAAAAGAAGATCTCTCTGTATCTCTCTTTCTCTCTCTTCCTCTCTCTCTCTCTCTCTCTCTCTCTCTCTCTCTCTCTCTCTCTCTCTCTCTGAGCCAGGAAACTACCAGCATCCTGCCTTCAGCCTCCAGAATTGTGAGACATCAAAGTCTGTGGTGTAAGCCACTCAGCCTGTGGTGTTTTGTTATGGCAGCCTGAGTTTATTAATCCAATTCTGCCCTCCAGAGCTAAGAACGGTTATGAATCTCTTTTATATAAACAAGAACAGGAGAGGCTGTTCAATCTAGCTGGCTCAGTACTCCAGATCAGGCAGCCCACAGAAGAGCCAGGCTCAGATTCAGGTCTTACCACCAAAATCGCAGGCCTTTCCCCGACCCACGATCCACGCAACTACAGCTGTAAAAGAGGCATTCGTGTTTGACTACCGACAGACAATTTTCCAGACCAGAAATACACAAGAACAGATGTGCGTGGAGAAGAAAGGACGTGCGAATGGGCTTGTGTGGTGTGGAGACGGTACCAGTCCTGGGATTCTGTCCCTCGGGGCCTGGTGTCTGCATCGTGCCTCCGCCCACCACACGCAGGCAGCCAGGCGAGGAGGCAGCTTCACGTGCTGGCTGCACAGAGCTGGCTCCTCAGCAGCGCAGCTCCCGAGAGGAAGAGACCAGGGCTCTGAGCGGTGGGGAAGCACAGAATCGGGGCTGCGGTGGCTGGGAAAACACCATGACTCAGATGGGGGGCAGGGGCAGCGACCTCACAGGGAGACGCCCAGGGAGTCCTCTGACAGAGAGCAGAGGGAGGTCGGGAGAAAGGGTTCCCCTGTGGACATGAAAGACGTTCCCCAGCAGCAAAGAAACAAACTACTCAGACAGGATGGATGGAGGACATGGAGAGAGAGCTTTGTCCAAATGACATTTCCAAGTGTCGTTCGACCTGAAGAAAAAAGACAGCCAACGAGTGACACTCGTGAGCGTCCGCACGTATTTCCATACCACGCAGGACCAGGACCCCACACGTTCCTTCTGCCAGACACTCTCGTGGCCTGCGCCTGAGGGCAGCTTCTGTGAGCTCATTTCAGGGACATCTCATCTCTCTGAGGCTCTGCTGACATAAAAAAAAAATCATAAAACAATAAAGCACTAAAGTAATAATAAATGAAAACCAGACTTTTCAAAAGAAAAATCTCCATTCAGAATCTTATTTATTAGCACTAAAATCAGAAAATGGACTGCGAAATTCAATTTAATGGCAAAAATTGAGACATTACTCTACCTAATAATGGTGACATGGGGAACTCTGTGTTACTCTCATGCACGGGACCTAATGGAAGAGGCAGGGGCACCAGGGCTTAGGGGATCTCTACAGTCTGTTTGCTCATTGGCTGAAGAACATTGCGTTAGCTACTTACTCCACGTTAGCCGCTGCCCCTAGCCGCTGCCCCGGGTGTCCTGAGCAAGTCAAAACTTAGCACGACAGTGGGCTTCACATCGGGGAGCAGCTCCACTCCGGGCAGATGAATCTAGAATTGCTGCCTGAGTCAGAATATGCAGAGCAACATGAAGTAAATAAGCTACAAGGAGTCGAGGAGCTGGGAGAAGGGAGAGACCACAGCTCATGGAGCCAATCGCAGAAGACTTGGTCAGGAAGAATCTCATTTCAAGACAACGGTCTCCAGGTCCAGGTCAAGGCAGTTTCTGTGTGTCCTGAGGTTGGCCTACATCTACAGGGGAATATGTTTACCCTCCTTTTCCAGGTTGTATTCGCAACACTTTGAAATGAACAATGATAGGCTCCAACTTCGGTCTTCCCCAAGCAATTCCAAATGGTAATAAGGAATAAGACAGGTTGGTGGAGTAATAAAACTCTAAGTCCAAACAATAATCTTCTCACTTAAGTGCACTCTCTCTAGTGCAAGGATCAGATCCAAATGTAGTATTGGATCTGATCCTTCATACTGATTGGCCTTCATACTGATTGGCAAGGTATTTTAACCCAGGGATGGCAGAAACAAAAACGGACCAAATATTTCAAACATACATCTGCTCAGGCAAAGCTTTGGAGCTGGGGGTTGGATGGGAGGTCCTCAGCTGCCCTGGGGCTTCAGCAGGAAGAGTCACCACTTCGTCCACAGAGCGACCAAGTTACTCATAGAACTAAGACAGCAGCAGGTTTTTATTGATTTGTTGGGATGGACAAAAGTCTGATAATTCCCACTAGCCAGGGGCACAGTTCCAAAAGATGTTTCTTCTTGTGATGGACTTGGACCACCAGGTGGTCATGCTCAACTCGTCCTAGAAACTGTTGAATTTTCCAGTGTCATCATCCTGCGTAACACATCCCAGCCTTGTGGGTCTGGGCCCAGTGATAGGGTCAAAGGACTTCAAGTGCTTGGGCTTTCATGGCTTCTGAAAAAGCACAAGGTTGGGAGCAGAAAAGAAAAGAGAGAGAAAGAAAAGAACAGAAAACACAAACCAGCTCAAATGAGCACTAGGCTAAATGAACTCCGCATGGTGGTCTTAGACTAAGCATTTGTAAATGATCAACATGGCCACATGCAGAGCTGGGTAGACTCTGACCCAAGGCTTAAGATAGAGAAGGCGACAGACACAATTAGAAGCAGAGATGAGGAGCCTTTTATCCCAATTTAGTAACCTATCAGGTCTCTGTAAGCTCAAGTGAGGGGCTAATGTTCTCAGCAAAAGCGGCCTCGGGTCCTAGAGAAGTAACCCAGGGAACTGTTACCAAAACCACACGTCAGAGGCGCTATGTACAGCAAAGCTGGTGGGGAACTCAGAATGTATTGCCCAGCTCTATGACCTCCAAAATTAGTGCTTTTAATTTAACTGAAAGCACATGACGCTAGAGGGCTAATTTAGGGTTTTTCTTGGAAACGATTTCTCATTTCATGTAAACACTCTGCTTCCGTGGTTTTATCGGAAGCTCATGACAGCTCTGTTGAAACATTCTGTGATAAGAAGGGTAATGGTTTATTGCACATGGGGGCTTACACTGTTGTCCCAGCCTTCTGTTCCACCACAATGGTCCTGAACTGTGTCAGCCTCAGCCAGCACACACACACACACACATACACACACACACACACACACACACACACACTGAACTTCGTCCTGTTTTATCAAATGAAGAGTGGATTTTATGCTCCTAAAGGTCCCTTCCAGATTCTTCTAAGTTTATAGGTTACTTAATATATTATAGAAAGTGTCATAAAATAAAGGTAGTATCTGTTGATATGACAGAAGACTCAAGCCAGTAGTGGCTCACACATATGAAGGTCAATCCTTCCACATGAAAGGGGTCTGAAGTAGGCAGTTTTCACCTGTACAGCGGATGCACAAAGTTATCAGAGCTCCAAGCTTCCTTTACCATTCCTTCTGCCACCCTTATTGACAGTAGATATATCTTCTAAATCACCTCATGCTCTGGGGTGGTGACTTTGTTCCTGCAATCTCATCTGCATTCCAAGCAGCAGGAAGAAAACAAAACAAAACAACAACAAAAAATACCAATCACGCTGGTGCTCTTTAAGGACTCATTCTGAAGTCCTACGGAACAATACTACTTTCATCTCTTGGGCCAGATAGAGCGACACAGCCGTATCCATTTGCAAAAAGGCTAGGATGTATTTGGTTAGCATGAGAGGGAAACAGGGCTTTTGGATTGTTTGTCCCTGGACAGATGGCATCTTGGTGGATCCTTGACATTCAAAGGTGGTACCCATGGACACCCAGGGAGAATAGCAGGAGGGGAGGTCAAAGACAGCCCCCCCTGCAGTGAGCCTGCAGGCTATTAGGAGGTGGCCCTTCCCACTGCAAACCTTCTCATTAGAAACTCCAGTGCCCGTGAATATCTCCATAGTCTTTTTTGCCCTGGATTTGAAGGATTTATATGTCAACCACACAGAATGATGAGAAATTGTTTTCTTTGGGGTCTCACAGAAATGAATGAGTTAAGGTTGGGAAGGGAAGCCTAGAGCCAAGAATAAGGCAGAGCAGGTTTAATGTACTCAGGGAACAGCAGCTCGTCAGGTGGAGGTGAAACTGCCCTTTCGTGACCAGCATGTAGCTGAAAAGCTACGGTACTCAGTGAGCATTCATACTTTGCAAGCTGGGCCGCGTCTTCAGCACACTGGCTGGGGGAGAACTTTCTCACAGATGCCTGCTGGGCACTGAGATAAGAGTGGTTGTGTGGAACCACCCCTAAGTGTTTCCTAAATTGGCTTTCTGCCAGAAATCAGAAATCTCTAGAGCACAGGGCACAGGAAACAACAACCCAGGGTGATAAAAAATAAAAAATAGCACAAATATTTGGATGAAGGAGAAACCTTGAAGTGTATACCTATTATTCGGCATCTTATCTGCCATAGCCAGACTAAGTGATAAGCTCCCATTGCAACTCTGAGGGAAGGGAATCTTAGGATATTTCTACTGAGTGATATGTGGGTCAAACAAATGAGTTAGACGGTGTTTCACGCTAATCATAATAACATGCATGAAATATCTTTGATATTATTTTTATATAGACTACAGTATTTTATACTGCAATGTTGTGTTAATTCATGTAAAAATATAAGTCCCCCCAAAGTACAACCAAAGAGCAGGTTTTTAGAGAGAGGTATTAGGAAACAACATCATACAGTTCAGAAAAATTGAGAAGCAGGATAATTATTTTTAAAAGCGTTTTCACTTTTGGTTGTCTAAGAAGTCGATTGGTAACATTTCAGGAACACATTGTGGAGAAGCTGTTGTAAAGAAAGCAGATTCAGGAGGCTTGCGTAAGACTATATGGAGAAGGTATGGGAGGGAAAAGAACTGATGACTTTAAAAACACTTTGGGAGCACAAAAATGGACGGTAACTTCGAGAAGAGCAAATTCAAGGCATGTTGTATATGTGACTACTCTGTCTCCCTTTCTTTCTGTGTGTGTGTGTGTGTGCGTGTGTGTGTGTGTTTCACTCTTGCTTTGCTGCTCTTTGACTTTATCTGTCTGCCTCTCCATCTTGTAGCTGTCTTTGCCCCAGTATTAGGAATCAAGCCCAGGGGGCTCTATCCCTACTCCTTATTTTATTTTTTTATTTTGAAACAGAGTCTCACTAAATTGCCCAGGATAGCTTTGAACTTATGATCCCCCTGCATCAGCCTCCTGAGTACCTGAAGTTACAGCTGTGCACCACCCACCTTGGCTCTCAGGATGCAAGGCGTCTCCCCTGGAAAAGCAGTTGTCCTTCTCTTCAGCGCTGAGCCACGGGGTGGATACAGGAAGATGTCGGGAATATGTTGTGACAAAAGCAATCTGTGTTTGCTCCATGGCAACGGCGATTCAGCATTGAGAAGATACAGCCCTAGAGGAGTGGTCTGTTGCGGTACAAAGTTTTTTAGAAAAGAATAGTATGCCCCGCCCCCCAGGGAGTGTTAAAGCGTCTATTTCTTAAGCCATAAAAACAGCTAGTGCTTTGTGGCGATCACTTTTCAAATAAGGCATCGCAAGGAAGGCAGGAATGACTCTGAGCAAATGGCAATGTTTGCCCCACCACCACCATGATCCCCAGTTTCTTGCCCTGCTGAGTGGGCTACTTATTCCCTGACCCAAAACGTCATTTTGACCTGGACTCTAAGACTATCAGCTGTAGATCACCAGCTCTGGACCACAGGCCTGGACCCCAGCTTGGGACTTCTGAGAGGGACATCTTGGCCACTCACAAGAACTCAGAGATGGCCACCCCTTGACATGTGATCACAGTTCTTCCCCTGTCCTTGGCCTTGGCATTGGCCTGGGCTTTGCCCTGTCCAGTCTTACTCTTCCTCCTACAGGGGAACTCAGCCATCAGTTCCCAAGTCATTTAACACCACCATGCAACATGTGGTGGGGATACGTGTAGGTGATCTGGGGTTGAGGAAGAGGTCTGTGGCTTATATCAGAACCTCAGAAAGTTTATACTCACTCAAACAAGGTAACAACTCCAGCCAGACCCTGGTATGTGCCACTGAGTAAGCATTTCTGCAAACTGAAAAGACAGTATTTTTATACTTTTGGTTTCAGATTTTTCTGCTAATATGCCCTTGAATTCCTCAACCATGAGCCACTTCAGTTCTGATGAAGAAGTAAGAGAACTTTATCTTTTATTTGAACTTGTTCCACACTGAGAACAGTTTTTATTTTAATTGACAAATTAAGATAGTTTTGATGTATGATATAATGTTTTGATATATGCATTGTGAAATAATTGAATCAAGCTAATTACATATCCATCATCTCCCATACTTACTTTTCTGTGGCAATAACATTTAAAATTCACTTTTCTTGGAAATTTTGCAGTATATGATACTTTACTATTAACTGTATTATACACACCATATAGTAGATCACCAGAATTTATTCCTGTTATTTAAGTCACCTTTGACCAAACTCTCTCCATTCCCCCTCTGGTCTCTGGTAACTGCTGTTCTATTTTCTGTTTCTATTAATTTAGTTCTGTAGCTGCACTTATAAGTGACGTCATGTAGTATGTTTCTTCCTTTGCCTGATTTATTTAATTTAGTACAATATCCTCCAGGTTCATCTATGTTGCTCCAAATAATAGTATTTCCTTCTTTTTGAAGGCTGAATATAGATATCCGTATGTACACAGATATATACCCTGTATTTTCTCTTTATGCATTTATCTATTGATGGACACTCAGGCTGACTCCATATCTTGGCTATTGTGACTAATACTTCAATTAAGATGGAAATGCAGATGTCTTTTCAACACACTGACTTTATTTGCTTTGGATATATATCCAGTAGTGGGACTACTGGACTACATGTGTCTTAGTTACTTTCCTGTCGCTGACACACACAATTTACAGAAAGAAATGTTTATTTTGGCTTATAGTTTGTACAGGTTTTAGTCCATAGTCAGCTGGCTATAAGGCCAGGCGACACAGCAGAGAGCATGGCAGAGGGGAACTGCTCGTGTGTTGGCAGGCAGGAAGCAGAGAGAGAGAGATCAGGGGAGGAGGGAGAGAACACCTTCCAGGCCACAAGCCCCAGTGACCCACTTCCTCCAACCAGACTTCATTCCCAAATCACATTTAGTTAAAAACTCATCAGTGGACTAGTCCACTGATAGTCTCACACCCCCATGACACTATCACCTCCAAAAAGCCCCACCTCTGAGCAGAAGAGGCTTTGAGGGGCATCTAGTTATAAACCATAAAAACACGGGAGTTCTATTTTAAGTATTTGGGGAATATCCATACTGATTTCCATAATGGCTGTACTAACGTACATTCCCACAAAAATGTATGAGGGTTCCCTCTACCAAGGAGGTTAAAGAACTAGTAATTTTAAATTCAAACTTGTAAGCACCAACGGAGGTCACAGGTCTGTGTGTGGGTTATATGCAAATTAATATTCAGATTCAACATTTCACAACTGAAGTGTAGGACATATTTAACCCCACTGTAACACTGCTAAAATAGCAATTTCTTTTTCTAACTGGGAAATGTATATGTAACCTATTTTCCATTAGAGAGCAGCATGTGCGCGTGCATGTGAGTGCATGTGTATGTTTCTGAAGTAACATTAGCTGTCTTAGTCACTTACCTTATCACTGGGGCAAAGTACCCAACACCAGCAACTTGAAGAAGGAGAGGTTTATGTTGGCTTACAGTTGCAATCTATGGTCGGCTGCTCCCAGGCAGAGACAGCATGGCACAGGGGCACAGCAGAGGAAAGCTGCTTACATCATGGCAGTCAGGAAGCAGAGAGAGCAAGGAGGACCTGAGGAGTGAGATACAGCCTTCCAGGCACCACCCCAGTGACCCACCTCTGACCAGGCCCTACCTCCTAAGAGCAGACTCAGCTGCTGCTCGCTGGATGAATCCACTGATGCGTGTAGCATCCCCCTTATCCAATCACCTTCCAAAAACCCTCTGACCATATGAGAGTTTGGGGGGACACTCCAGATCTGAACCATTAGTAATAATGAAAATACCCAGTGGGTGTTTCCGAAGAAGCAAGTCAATGTTTTTCCACTTTAACACCGTAACTATTCCTGTCTTCCTGTTTCACTAAGTGATGGAAGATGGATAAGTCTCTGTTGAACAACTTATACCAAGATACTAAGAAGAAAATAAAGTCATTCTGTGAAAGAGGCTTTATTGTGCACCGTTGATAAAATGCCCTAGAGAAGTGAAAATTTCTAATGGAATAAGATAGCTTCTTTCCATTTTCTCCAGTTTCTGGATACTAACTCATTCAGGACAACATGATTCTGCTTCAAAGTCTTGGGAAACATCCAATGTTTTATATTTAAAGTTTAGATGTCCCATTTCCTTGAGCACCCACACTCCACTCTTCAATGTGTCCTGTATCTACCTCTAATAAATCCTTCTCATGCTTCTTTTTAAAAACTTTTTTAAAAACAAAGTTTCATTGTTTTTGTTGGGTGTTCTTGTTTTTGTTTTGAGATAGGGTCTTGCTCTGTAGTTCAGGCTGGCCTTGAACTCATTATGTAGCTCAGGCTGGCCCTTAAACTCCTGGTGATTGTCCTACCTCAGCCTCCAGCACACCAGTGCACCGCCATGCCCAGCCCCCAAAAATAAAGTTTAACTGCTAGATACAGAGCAAAATTATTTTCAAGGGCAAGATGTCTGAGAGGAAAATGGAGAAGCACCGATTGATGGAGGAGGCAGAGAAGGCAGGAGGATGGCCATGTGCCTGCAGTGACAGATGAATCCAAAGGCAGCCCAGTAGTTGGAATGGAAAGAAACTGTCCAGACAGCAGGCAAAATCCGAGACTGAACCCCAAGAAGTCTGCAGCCACAGGCAACAAGGACAGTGACGGACACCAAGCGATGTCCCTGAGCATGCACAGCCTTTTAAACTGCTTAGGCTCTTAGCTAATTTGGGGGGGGGGGGGTTTGCTGGGGATCGAACTTAGGGCCTTGTGCTTGCTAGGCAAGCACTCTCACCACTGAGCTAAATCCTCAGCCCCTATTATCTAATTTTGATATGTCAGTAGTTTTAGACACCCGAACTAGTTGTCCAGGGTAACCCAAGCAGGAAAGAAGAAGAATGGTGTGGGAACAAAGAGAGCGGCAGGGGCTTCAGGATCCACCTCATCTTGCTGTTCTTGCCTTCATACAATCCTGAAGTACTTCTTTTTAAACTAAAGGAGGGCATAGTGGCATGGGAGCAGGTGTGCAGGATTCCAAGACTCAAAAGTGATGGGCATTTAAGAGTAAGAATTACTCTGAATATATTAAATATTGGGGTGAAACTCCATTGTTTCTAATAATCCATAAGGGAGCACTCTAGGTCAGATGTGATCATGGTAGGATGTGTGGCAAAAGGCATAAGGCCAAATCCAGAGTGGATCTCTCCAGCTTGTCCACAGCAATGGCTCTTTCCTCAGGAATGGGCAACTACAGCAGAGAGTTTCCCTTCTTATCCCTTTCCATGAGATCAACTCTCCAGTCATTCATTCGTTCATTCTGCAAATACTCTCACTTCATGCCAGGCCCTGTTGGAGGACCTGGGGCTGCAGAAGTAAATAAACAGAGATCTTTGAATTCATGGCACTTAAAAGACCAGCAGGGGAAACCTGCCAAGAAACAAACTAAACAGGCAAAAAGAAGCAAATTGTGTGTGAGACACTAGCTACCAATCCTTTGTAGGGAAGCACGAAGGAGAGAGGAGAGTGTGTTCAGCTGCAGGTTCTCAAATGGTGTTCTGGGAAGGCCTTACCTTGAGGTGACATTAAGGACCTGAGGCGAATGTGCAGGGGGAGTGTAGGAAATGAATGCTTAGAGCAGAGAAAAGAGTAGGTGTGGAGGCCCGGCAATCATGTGGTCAGAGAATGGCAGGGTGGGATTAGGGAAAGGCACAGGGAGGGGTGGGGGTGAGGCGAAGTGGGGGGTTTTCACACTGTATGAGTGGGGATCATGGGAAGAGAGATGGGGCTCTTAATTCCATCTTATTAGGCCCATTTAGGCTTCCTTGTTGAGGACACACACGACAGGTAGAGGTGGGGTCAGAACAAGGGACCAGAAAGCAAGCTGTCCTTGGTCCAGATCAGGAATCATGGTTCAATCTCAGATGGTACCAGATGTGATCAGCAGCCCAGAGGAGCACGCCAGCAGGATCCCCCAATGGATTTAGATGTCAGAAGTTGACAAATAGTCCAAGACTTTAGCCTGAGCAGCTGGCAGGACAGAGTCCCTGGGAATGGGGATGAGCATGTCAAGGGGAAGGGTGAGCACTAGGAGACGAGGGTCTGAGCTCAGTTGTGGTCCCTACAGGTATGAGATGCCGATTCCCACATGCATGGAAACACTGGGAAGGGGAAGAGGCTCCAGCTGGGTGAGATCAGGCCAGCACGGCATGGAGGCCCCAAAGTGTCTGGGCTTCTTGAGGTGAGGTTCCCTTCTTGTGGCATCCACCCTGCCCCACAGTGAGCTGTACCCCTTTCCAGGATCTCAGACCTCAGGACACGCTTGGTGGCTCCCATAGTCTCTAAAGAAAGGAAGTACTAAAGGCCTTCCCTCCCCCTCTGTGTTCTGCTTTACTTTGTCCTAGGCAGCCCAAAGAATGACCCCACAATTGCTGCCCCCTGGTGTTGACAGCCAGATCCTCAGGTGACAGCTGGACGGACTCAGGGCTCACTTTTGAGTACAATTGGGTAAATGGGATGGCGTGTCTCTACAAGAGTAGATTACAAAGGCTGTAAGTTCTATCAATGGCCTGATCGTCCCCAGATCTTGTCACATACTTTTCTAATGGAGCAGCCACCTAACAAGGGGGCCTGTGGCCACTGCCAGTGAATAACTGACCTTCAGCCCAGCAGCCTGCAAGAGACTGAATCCTGCCGACAGGGTGAGCTTGGAAGCAGCTCCTAGACCCTTTGAGTTTGCCCACAACACCTGACACCAGGGCCAGCACCTGCTGCAGCCTCCAGAGACCCAGACAGACGCAAAGGACCAAGTAAAGCCTGCCTGAATTTCTGGCCCACAGAATTCCTGGGACATAATCTTGCACCATATCTCTCTGCTGGTATGAGGTAAAAAGCCTTGAGAGAATGTTAGGCAGTAAAAAAGAACAAACAGACATGTCCCATTCTGCTGGTGTGAGCTGCACCCCCAACACAGAATGCAATTTCTCTCTCTTCAATTAGATGATTCCTTTGTAAAACCAAAGTTTAAGGAAAAAAAACTGTAAAATCTCTAATGAAGAACTACTAAAATGTGTGTACAATGCAGAAGAAAGAAATGAAGCAATGGCTATATTTTTCTATCATAATTATTGTTACACATTAATATCCTGATCCTCAGAATAGTTGTGGGTGAATGTTTAATTACCTACCTGGACCACATAGATGCAAGCTTTTGAAAAATAAACTTGGGGTTTGCTACTCTATATTTTTAAATTCACTATAATGTTTTTACTCCAATACTTGTTCATTAGAAGAAAAAAACAATATCCATAACAAGCAAAAGGAAATTAAAGTGCCTATATTCGTTTACACATATGTGTATACACACATAAGCTCACATTGTTTCTAAGTCTGCCTTTTCACTAACTTCTAGATCCCAAACACATTTCCATGTGAGTCTTTATCTTCTTAAGAGTAACAGCATTGGAATGTATATTTTTGCCATAATTTATTTAATCCATTGTCATATTTGAACTATGAGAGTGTATCTACCATTTTCTATATTGCAGACAATTTGATGACAAGCAACCAATCCTCTAAGTTATAAAACTATTCATTTTAGCAGAAGATAAACGGTATTTGCCTAAGATAAAATTCAGTGTGTGCTATCTGTTTAAAATGTTGTCAGTCTAGAAAGCCATGAATGATTAGCACTCCTTTTCTACTTCACACATCCTGGGTCTTGGGTTCCAGAAACCTCTGTGGAGAAGTGCTCAGAGCCTGGAAACCCCTTTCTGCCTTAGGGAGGTAAAGGGCACCCACCCCATGCCATCTTCAAAATACCCAGGATTCTCCTCTCTAGTTTTAGAAGAATAATGCTCAGTCTCAATCCATTAGTCGCTCTCAAACTCTGCACTCAGCAGAATGACCCAGGGAGCTTGTCAAAAATACATGTTCGACACATTCCCTGGCTGCATCCCCAGAAATGGAACTTGGGAGAGGCACTTTGTCCACAGCAATTTCTCTCTCCTCTACAATTAATTTTTGATGTTCAGAGAAATGACCTGGAGGATGAGGTAAACATCCAACATAAAACTGTATTTTTCCATCTTTTGTCCAGGATTGTCCTCAAGTAAAAAGCTAGTTTATACTGCTTTCAAAGTCTTTGCTTTCTTTTCCTTCTTTCCTTCCTTTCTTCTCTCCCCGCAAACATTTATTGCTTAGGGAGGAGGTTCAGGAGCTGCTACCCCTACCGTGAACTGTAAGTGGGGCCACTTAGAAAACTTTTTTCTGGGAGTGGCCACTGAAGGAACTGTGCGTGCCTCGTGTGACTCTGCTTTCCGACGGGGGACACCGCTCTGCCACAGCACAGTATGTGGCACTAAGTGATGCTCCATAAAAATTAACCTTGCTGATAATCACACAAGCTACTGGCTATGAATACTTCAGCATCTGTAGTTTCCAGCAGAGGCGTCAGCGACCTGACAGACAAGGCGAAAACAGAGGTCTCCTTAGGTCGGGACGCCTTCCCTGTCGTGCCTTCTGCCCCATTCGGATTCTCCAGCACCCAGGGGAGACTCCAGGGAGGCTCCCAGGGCCGCACCCTGTGTCCTCCTCCGCTCCCCCAGTGCGGGGCTGGAGGGCCAGAGGCGCGGGGTGCCTACGACGCCCCGGGATACGGCAGTTTTGCATTCGCCCAGACAGTGACGCCCGCGTTTTCCCACCAATTTGAGGACTGGCTATTCGGCCTTGACCTCAGGCCGGAGGAAAACCCGGGGAAAGAATCCTGCGGGAAGCGGGGCGCGCGCTGCCACCGCGGCCGAGGCCACCCCGCGCCAACCGCCGAGCTCGAGAGGCCGAGCGCCGGCTGGAGCCGCCCCACGCGGGCCTCCGCCGGCCGGCGCCACCTGCGGAACTCGCGTTGCGCGGCCGCGCCCGGCCAGCCGCAGGCCTCCCGCCCGCGAAGCCCCTGCCCGCGCCCACCTGCAGCACCGTCCCCCGCCTCGTCCGACGCGCGTGGCCCCCGGCGCTGCGCCCCCACAGCGAGGCTCCGCCCGGATCCCCGGCCGCCCCGCCCCGCCGGTACCCGCCCGTCGCGGCCCATTGGCGCTCGGGGCGGGGCGGGGCGGGTCCTGCCGGCGCGGGCGGGGCGGCGGTTGCAAGGCCGGCGCGCGTGGGCCAGGTCCTTACTGCCGGCCTGCACCCGACCATCCTGCGTCCCTCGGACTCTTCACCATGGGCGACGGCGCCTCCTCGACCCCCAGAGGCTCCTTCCGGAAGTTCCTGGAGCATCTCTCCGGGGCCGGCAAGGCCATCGGGGTGCTCACCAGCGGCGGGGATGCCCAAGGTGCGCGCAGGGCGCCGGCCTCCGGGGCCGGGCGGGAGGGGAGGGAGATGCCGGGGCGAGGAGGTGGCCACGGAACCGGGGAGAAAGGGTTGGGTACCGGGTAAAGCGAGAGGGGAGGACCGGGAGAAGCCCCTGCGCCCAGAAACAGCGGGGCACTTGAGGGGTGTTGGGAGCCGGCGACAGAGCCGGTTGCGGGTGGGCTGAATGGAGACGCGGAGCGAGACGGCGGTACGACCCTTCATCCGGAAGATTAATTTTCAACCTTCCAGGTTCATTTTATCCATTCAAATTGGCAACGGGGTCTCCAGGAACCCACCCTAGGAGGTCGCGCTGCGTCTGGGTCGTATGATGTGGGGCCAGGCGACCACTCCGCTGCCGCGGCACCCACCCGGAGCTCGGTCACCACGCCCCACCTCAGCCCCCGAAAGGCTGTAGGCAAACCGCCGGGGCCCGCGGCGCCTCCTGCCGGTTGGTGCCCCCCGCGCGGCGCGGGCGGAGTCCCCGCTGCTGCATTGCGGGGTGCGCGGGGGTCTCGGCTTGGCGGCGCTGCAGCGCCTCAAGTTTCCCCTGGGAGATTTAAAAAAAAAAAAAAAAAGGGTTTCCTCCCTCGCTCTTATCTCCAGTCGGCTTCCGGCGGGTGACAACAGAACTAAAATGGGTCACTAGGCCCTCCCCGCCAACCTCCCTTGGACGGGAAAGACCAGGAAGCGGGGACTCCAGGACGTCACCAGCAACCGGGGCGCGGGCTCCAGGCTTCCCTTTCACCCCAGCGTGGCGGCTGACTGCAAAGCGGAAGGAACCCAAACCCGGGCCCTTCGGCGTAGATTCACTATGAGAATGTTTATAACGTAAAGTAGGGGGCATGGAGGGATGACTTGGCCGCGGGCCCGGCCTTTAGCCTGGCGCTCCGGGGGATGCGGGAGTTCCCGGACGGTGGGTTTCCAGATGCCTGCTAATCTCCGGTGAGGGTAGAGCAGATCAGCGCTTCTCAGACGAAGACGCCCTTGCTGCTTTAAAGATCGGGCAGGCTGGAGACAGGTTCCCTGAGCTCGGTTTTGGTTTTTGTCTTCCAGTCTAACCTCTGCCCTCGATCGGTCCAGAGGCCCCCACACGCACCGCAGAGGGATGCTCAGGGGTTGAGCCCAGTGCCCTCGCCTTCTGCCCACCCTGCGGGTGACCTTCCCTTCGCCCTTGAGCGGGGCGGGGCCGGCGCGGGTGCGGCAGGTTGAGGAGCTGTGGGTACCGCCCCGCCCGCCGCGGGCGCCTACGTGATGCCCGGCCAGTCGCCGCCCGAGCACGCTCGACACTCGAGACACGCGGCGTGCCACACGCGGCGCGCCACACGCAGCACGCGTGGAACAGAGCATTAGGCGCGCGAGGGTGGGGAATCCGCGCTGCAGGGTGAGGGTTCCTAACGAGACCCCTCCTCGTTAATATAGTAAAAAAGGCAATCGTGGCCAGTCATCGCCAGCACCCCACAGGCCAGCCTTCCTCTCCGCAGGAAGGATGGCTGTAGTATTAGTATTCTAGTAAAGTGAGCCTCAGTATAAACATTCCTCCTCGAAGGCTGGCTTCTCAGAGAATGAAAATGCACAGGCTGGATTGTTCAAATAGGAGTATGAAATAGGAGATAATATCTAACATCTCGAGTTACTTAAATAGTGCCTGAAGATGTGCTAGTCTCATACTAGCACCTGGGGTCTGGATGGGGTTAGGGTTAGGGCAAACTTCCCACTCTGGGCCAGGGGCTTCAGAAGGATCTGCATGCTCCAGAGACCTCGTGCTAGGACAAATTAGGAAGCGCTTTGAATCATCCTCCACCTCAGGAGAAGAAACAGCACAGGAAGAGGACTGAATCCTTGTCCCCCCCACCCCGGGGCTGTGAGGTTAAGGTTTCAAGGTTATTTTAGAGTCAAAATGCTGTATCTGTTGGGGAAAATATATATATATTATGTATGTGTATATATATATATGAATCATTCTTTTGAAATCTCTATCTAAATGTTTGCTAAAATACTTGGTAGTTTATGGACGAAAAGATGGCAGAGTCGTCATTTTCTGTTGTTTATACTAGATTTGCCACTTGTGAGAAGTTAATTAAAAGACCATACCTCTTCTCTTCAGTGGAAAAGAATACCTGGGAAACCAGAATTATGTGAGACTGTTGCTTGGTGAGTGTAGTATCTGGTTAATGGGAGATGGCTGCTCTGAGTTTAACAGATGTCATCCAATATGACCTCATGCTTTCAAGTGTCACATGTGGTTGTCCCTGAGGAAACCAACCATGGCTAGTCGTCTGGGCATTTTCCCTCGCCAGAGCTGAAGACTCTGACTCAGTTTTCCTTAGATGCCTCTAAACAGTTGCATCCTGTTGCGATGCTGTCTTGGACCTGTTTGAGAGTGCATCCATTTCTTTCTTATAAAGCCCATTAGGAGATAAACTCAGAGGGCCTGGACTTAACTAACAGTGACAGATCTCCAGGCCCTTAGAGTAGGTTATCCCTTTTTTTTTTTAATTTAATGGTACATTTTACATGTACATATGATAACATTCATCAGAGGGGATTTGTACCTGTACATGATATATCTTGCTTCTTTTTTAGAGTAGGTTATCCCTTGAAGTGGTGTCTGTTGTACGAGTCTTTCACTATTTTGTGTTGACTCTATCAGTAATTGATTTTCCTTGAGAGAGAAGAATTTTGCTCATAGCTAGAGACCAAAGGGAATACATTCGAGTCTCAGTTTTAGGAATTTTCTACTCAGATGTGAAATTATAGAACAATTCCATACTGAGATGACTACAGCTACTACTTATTCTATACTTTTTACATACTGGGAACTTTACAATTCTTATGTCCAGGCCTAATTAACATGCCCGCACGGTAAGGTGAGGCGAAAAGCCCACAAAGAGATAAGTAACTTAGGCAAAGTCATGAGTCTCATACAAGGTTATGGTAGGATTCAAACCACACTGTATGAGAACATACCCCCAAATCCTCTCCACCAGACCATGTTCTTAAGAGGTCTTTCTCAGGGAGGCCAGTGCTCAAAGTGAGAACACAGCTTGCTCGAAATTATACAGAGGATCTTTCAACAATTTTGTTAGTGGAACAGTAAATGCCTTTTGAAAGTAATGGCAAACAAGGTGGATAAAACAATGTAATGTCACACTTGATACTAAAACAATGGAGCCCTTTTTTTTTAACCAATGGAATTTATATTACATAATATAAAGTGGAACTGAAAATCCCTCATCTCTTTTCCTGACTGCCCCAGGCCCCGTGTTAAGGAAAAATATTTTAAGGGAAGTTTTTTTCTCAAATTCTTTGGATCTTTACAAAATATCTCTGTAAAAATAAACGATTTCTCTTTAAAATAAGTTCCATGTTACTGAACAGACAGGCTTACTATGACTAAGTACCCACCCTCAAACAATATTGTGTCACATACCAAAGATGATTCATGGTTTTAGACACAGGCTTGTGGCTTTGGCAGGGCCTTGTACATAGTGGAGCTGAGAATGCTCAGCCTTCCAAGTATATCCTTTTTGTCTATCTCAAAGTGAACATTAATACAATATTTATAGAAAATCCATTTAAGATTGAGTATGTAGAAGTCTGTCCAATCATAGACTGACTTAGTCTATGTATTTAGTGACTGCATGTTATAAATTTCTCCCAGGTGCAAACTTAACCCCGTTTTACATGTGAGCAAAGAAAGCCTGAGATGAACTGGCTCCCCAGAATTCACAGAGCTAAGTATTAGGGACAGGCCACAGGACTGCAGCAACAGGGTGGCAGGCTGAGTATACGGACTGATTAAAAAATACAGTGTATGCTTACATTTTAAAAATTACAGTAAGAGACATATTGCCATTAATTCTCAAAATGCTTCCCCTTGCTTCAAACTCACTTACCAATCATTCTTGCCGATTTCTGAAGCACCTCTGAAAGTCCTCTTTCATGAGAGTCTTTACTTGGTGTTATCACAAGTTGGTGAATGCTACTGATGAGTGTCATCCAGTGGAAGGCAGGTTTGTAAAAGCATTATGGTGTGTTCTAATCCACCTTATTCACTGGCTCTGACACTGTGAGACTTCTGGCCCTTTCCCAGAGTCAGTTGTCATCAGTGAAAGGAAAATGTTTTGAGTCAATTCAGGACATCAAGGCAGCCACAACAATGCAACGTCTTTAAAGACACTAATGAAAAAGGGCTTCCAGAACCACTTTGAAAGTGGGGAGAACAATGGGATAATGTTCAAAGCCAGGGGGAGCATTTTGAGGGAGATGAATGGCAATGTGTCTTTTACCCTAAGAATTTTTTGAAGTTTAAACATTTACCCTGTGTTTTGGTCACATCTCATACATGAGTCTATTCACCAGTGTATTCCAGCAGCCAGCGTGTCCATGGCAGGTGGCAGACACAAGTGTTTCTTGACTGTCCCCCACCCGAAATTACCACCGAGGAAGTGACAGGTGACTAGGAGTTCCATCTCTCTTCCTTTTTCATGAAGGCATCCAGGTGAATTAGACCCTCACTAATCACTAGGACTCTTTTATGCTCAGAACAATATGTGCAATCTACTAATGCTTTAAGATGAAAACTTAAAACTATACCCAGAAGTGTGAGGTACTGGTAGACTTGCCACAGGCACTAAACTGGCTCTTCGATTTAACACATACAATCTGCCCTCCATGTTTGTGGGTTCTACAGATTGAACCAACCTCAGATTGAAAATATGTTTTAAATGACATCTTATACTACATATACATGGGCTTTTCTTTCCTTGTCATTATTTCCTAATACAGCATCACCATCTTTTATATATATATATATATATATATATATATATATATATACACACACACATTATACATATGTGTGTATATATATACATATATATTTACATTATGTTAGGTATTTTAAGTGACCTAAAGATTTATTTTAAAGTATGTGAGAGGACATGTGCAGGTTATGTAAAAATCATATATATGGTCATTTTATAGAAAGAACTTGAGCATCTGAGAATTTTGGTATCTGAAAGTGATCCTAGAACCATTCCCAAGGATACCAAGGGACCGCTATACAGTATTTACTGAAGCTCTGTATTGTTAAGAGTTCTACTTGGAAGCTGAAGGTGGTGGCACAGGACTATAATCCTAGCACTTTGGGAACCTGAGGCAGGAGGATCAAAAATTCAAGTCCCACCTGGGCAATTTAGCAAGACCCTGTCTCAAAGTTTTAAAAAAGGGCTGGAGAGATGAAGACCTCAGGTTAAATTTCTAACATTACAAATACAAACAAGCAAACAACAAGAAGAGTTCCACTTGGGGTCCTTCTGAGTCCACAGCTGAGCTTGTCTAAGAACCCAGTGAAATGCAGAGAGAAATGAGAATAATGGGCACTTCACGTAACGCAGCTCTCAGGACCCTCACCATCCTGGAACTCTTCTTATGTGTTCTTTAATGGGATCTTTGTAGTTTAAAATATAATTAATTTGGAAAAAGTGTTGGGTCTAAGAAGCAGTGTGTGAGAATTTCAACTTTGTCCTATTACAGAGTGGGAGGTTTGTTCTTACTGCATTGTTTCCTGTGAGGGCAAATATATTTTTGTGTGGCATATTCAGATGACCCTTAGAAGCTAGACATTTGATCATCTTTCAAAAAACAAAAACATGTTTTCTTGTTTGGATACAAAAAACTAAAAGCTTCTGATGGAAAACTCAAACCTTTTGTCAAAGAGAACAGAGGATAAGCTATATCAATCTGGGGGCCATCAGAAGCCATTAAAATTAGAAATAGGAAGATAGCAGTATGTTAAGACAAATATAGACTATAAAACTGTACATCTGCTACCCTTGTGATTATGTTAAAAATGTGTGTGGGGATAAATAACAGATGGCCCTGTGTTAAGGAAATAGATGAGTCACTTTTTGAGTTACTTTTTCAACAAGTTTTGTCTGGTGTTGTATTTTTGTTTTTTACAATGCATCTTCCGGGAGGCTCCAGTTCCTCCTCACCCACCTCTATTCCATACATCTTCACCACCCTGCACTTCTCTTGGAATTATAGTAATTGAGCTTGTCTGGATGAAAAAAGTAGCAAAAAAATGGCAGATCAAGGTACTGAGACCCCTGGGTCTCCCTGGGAGGTCCTGGCTCCTGGGTCTGCCATCTGCTAGTGCGGTAGGGTCTCATTCGTTTGTCTTTTGGGTGTTTTTCAATCTCATTCTCTGTCTCTCTCTCTCTCTCTCTCTCTCTCTCTCTCTCTCTCTCTCTCTCTCTCACACACACACACACACACACACACACACACACCCATTTGCAAAGTGAAGCTGTTGGAGTTACTCCATCTGTCTTCTCCAGCCCTTATCATCAGTGAAAGTCTGTAGGCAAAAGTGGGACATGTCAAAGAGAGGCAAAACTGCACTGGGCCCCTGAGCGAGTTCTCACACAAGTGTCCATTAGCACCTTCTCCATCCTTAAGGTGCTTTCACGCACCCAAGAGATGGTGTGCAAAGGCAGATGCTGAGTGTGTGGGTCCAGGTGAGGCCTGAGAGGAAGCCGCCCATACTGCTGGTCCCTGACATGGGCTGTGACCACACTGAGCCAAGGCCCGTGTGTTTGCAAACTCAGGCTCCTCAGGTTTCTCCAAAACCATCCCAGTAGTGCCATGTGATTGTCTTCTGACCCTGGCCAGCATTTTGACAGAATACTCATTAGCTAGAAACCCTTATCTAAAAATGTATATATAAGTGACCCTGAGCAGAAGTTCTCTGATGAAAAATGATTAAAAGGGTGTTATATAGTAACCGCACACAGTCAGTCTTGCTCGTTTTTTTCAGCTCAGGTATACTATTACTCAGATCTGTCTCTCTTTTAGTTGTCAGTGTACACATAAACAGACCATGCATGTGTTATGTGTCAGGGAACACTTTAGGCAGAACCATGGAGCCCCTTCTGTCTGTTACGGTCACAGTGGGGGCAGATGGACTGTCTCACAGCGGCTGCCGAGAACTGAGAAGGAAACGACCTGGCTAGGAAAAGCTGCTGTTTCACAGACAGGCCCAGGGAAGCCTAAATGTGAGCCAGCAGGAAGCAGCTGGGAAGAGCAGACAGTAGGAGCCTGGAAGGGGGGATGGGAGGAAGTGGCCTAGGGCGAGGTCCTGGCCAGCTATGGGCCAGGTGAGGACTTTGGATTTACTTTGTGTGAACTGGGAAGTCACATGGAGGTGACTGGCTGCCTCAGATAAAAGTGGCTTTGTGGAATGGAGAAAAGGGAAGTTCAGAGACTCATAAGGAGCAAGAGCAGGTCACACATGGAGGGTCAAGGGCATGGCGCTGGGGCATGTGACAGGCTGTCCATAGGCCCATAGGCCCACCCAGGGGAGGGGACGAAGGGGTCTGAGAGTGCCAGGGAATGGGATGGATAGGAGCTTATCTACAGTGGCAGGAAGAAAGACAGCATGTGTGAGAGAGGTAAATATGTATAGGTTGGTGAAAAGATATTCTACACAGCAGTGTTCAAAATGGCAAAAAAAAAAAAAAGCAGGGAGTGGGGAACCAGCAAGAAACTATCTATAGGATATTGATCCCATCAAACCCTGGAATGGAGTATTCATCAGCATTTAATGTGGAGCTTTGTGTTGATCGGGTGTGGCAAAATGTGTACATCAAGTGGCAAGAAATGAGGCCTGGATTGGTAGCCTGTATTTTATGAATAATTTTAAGCCACCTAGCAGCCGTGTTAGTATAAGTCAAAGAAATATGTGAAATAATTTTAAAAGTATACTTTCACCCCCACTTGACAACATAATCAGTTACTGCATCGATAAGACATTTCGAATCCTTTTTCCTCCCACAGCAAGTCTTTGAAATCCAGTGGGTACCGATAGCTACAGCACATCTCCATTTGGACAAGACACCGTGGCCACAGGCTGCCCTGATGACGGTGTGTCAGAGCCACGGTGACCGGTCGCCACCTGTATTAAAAAACACCCCTCCACGAGTGTCCTTGTCAAAACTGAGACTGTGCAGAGCACGGCTGACAGTGCTCACGATTGCAGCTTGCAGCCGATGCTAGAATGCAGCACGCTGGGCCTCAGGCCCTGTGCGGCCTGGAATGCTGCTTTCCTGTAGTCTCTGTGGCTGGCGTCCCTTACCAGCTCCAGTTGTTTCCTCGGGCATCACTTTCAGGAAAGCTGCTCCAAGCTCTCAACTGCCCTCCCTGCAGGCTCTCAGGTCCCTGATCCCGCTCTGCTTGTTATCTTTCTCCTTAGCTGTATGCCCTTTTACCAGTGGGTACCATGTAATTTATTACTTGAATAGTAGGTATGTTATAAACTTGATTTTTTTTTTTGAGAAACCAGTAAGAGCAAGCTGATTTTATTTTTCAAATTTGAATATTGAAATCTGTAAGTGAGTAATTGTAAGTACTGTGAGATAGTACTTCAAGTCCTGTGTGAGTACTGGGAGAGTGGGTCAAGTGCTGTCAAAGGGGTTAAGTAAGGAGATTATTATAGTCTTCAGATAACATAGATAAGAAGTTGAAGCCAAATTATTTTGTGACAGTCAACGTATTCCTTACTTTTTAATTTTATTTTTAACTGACATATAATATGTATACTAATTCACACAGTGAATTAATTGTTCAATACATGTATATGGTATGCAATGATCAAATCAGGATCTCCTCACATAGTGTCACCATTAATTATTCATAATTAAAATTATATCAGAACAGAATCTCAAGAAGCACTTGGAAATGAGTAGCTGGAAAATAAGAATTTAGCTAATAATTTCTTGCCAGCCTCTGCTGTTGTCACACAAAAGACCCTCTGACCTTAAGAAAGAAGTTATCTTGTCACTGTCTTACTTGCACTATATTTTAGGAAGAGGCTATTTGAGTATATAATATCAAGAAAATAACTCAATAATCTGTCCTTTTTATTTTACTTGTCACTTATTTCCCATGTAAATGCTCCCTCAAAGGACTGCTTTTGTCTCAAAGTTTGTTTTTGATTCCCATAACAGGACTGTACCTTCCCTAAGGATTGGGGATTAGATTTTGGCAAATTAGCCAGAGGTCACTATCCGCATACTAAGATTCTCTCTTGGTTGGAGGATTACATTTTCCCACAGAAATACTTAATGAAGGTTGTTTTGATTCCCAGGTCAGGCTACTACAACCAAAACCAAAACAAAATGGATTAACCCCACCATGGCCGAACTGTTCCTACAAACAGTAGCTTCAGTGTTGAATGGAAAATCCTGAAACTGCCTTTTGTCCCAAATGATTGGCGGCCGGGCCCACAGATAGCCCTGAGCAAAATGATGAAACATGGAATATGTCTGCCTGGGACTGTAAATCGCGTGGCTTTCGTCCTCACACTGGAGTCTGTCTTTCCCTTCTTGTTCCCTGTCCTCCAAGTCCCACTCTCTGCCCACCCTGTAGAGAAAGGTCCTAGAGTTCATGTTCCTCAGGCTTCAACCCGAAAGGTCCAGCCTAAGGCCACACTGTGCAGACCTGACTTCCCCCCAGTTCAAAGGAAGACCTAAAATCCAAACATGCCCTACCTCTAAGCAATTAACAATCTGGTCCTGCTGGCTTTCTTTGCCAGTAAAGTTCCCTTTGGTGAATTGAACACACAGCCATTTCAGGAGAGAAAATTGGGAAGTCTTTTCATCCAAGCAGTCTGGGAAGCTGAGGCAGGAGGATGGTAAATTCAAGCCCAGCCTTGGTATTTTAGCAACACAGTGGGACTCTGTCTCAAAAAATATATTAAAAAGAGCTGGGACAGAGCTCAGTGCGAAGGCCCTGCTTTCAGTCCCCAGTACTGCAGATAATAAGGTTTAAATTGCACTCGTCCATCTATTAATTTTGTTACCTTGGGCTGCTCAGTTTATCCTCGCTGAGCCCCAACTCTCTCATGCCTCCAAGGAGTCTCAGGACCCCAGCAGGCTTCCTGTAAGCTTCCACCCAGCAGGCTCCTGGCACTTCATTCGTGTGCTAGGACTCAGGCCTCAGCCTGCGTGGCACCAGCCAAAATGCCACAGGCTGCTAAGCTAAAGGAGAAAAAAAGCAATTCGGTTTAAACGTTATAACTTGCAAGTGAGTAAAAGCCCTCTAGGGCTTAGAGCTGTGTGTTTTATTGAAGTGTGGTTCCCAGGACAACTGGGGACTTGTTGGAAGTGAAAACCTCAGGCTCCATCTGAGAAGCCCTGGAGACCAGCCTAGCAGCCTGGGTTTGAGCAGGTGCCCCAGGGAAGTACAGCAGGTTTGGGAGGCTGATCCACCCTCAGGCTGTTGTGAAGTGTTACGATTTGGAGAGATGCAGGTTGGAGTTGGGGACATACAGTCCTGCACTGGAGTCTTCTGGGGATCAACTTCTCGATCATGTTCAGCTTTTAACAGTTTCATTCTTTCTGCCATTCCTTTCCCACGTACATTTTCTAAATCCGCAAGGTTGTTCATTTGACATTAAAGGCCCTGAGGAAATGAAGCCTTCAGAGAGAGAGCAGAAGCACAAAGTGCATTCATTCTGCTTTCCCCCCTGGTTCCCAGTGCTGGAACATTCCACGTGTTTG
Source organism: Hystrix cristata (assembly GCA_004026905.1). NCBI lineage: Eukaryota > Metazoa > Chordata > Mammalia > Rodentia > Hystricidae > Hystrix > Hystrix cristata. The sequence continues at coordinate 70,279 of PVJO010001915.1, forward strand.
GCGGTTAATCCACGAGTTCGTTGCTGTAGCACAAAGTCCTGGAACCATAGTCTGTCAGGAGGACTGGGAAGAACTGCTTTTATCCACGTAGTTAAGGTCAGAGTCCAGGCATGCCTGCCCTGATTGCCAGAGAGGTGCCCACGTCCATACCCAGCTGCAGTGACACACTGCCAATGTGAGCACAAAGGAGCCAGGCAGTTCTGTCCACCCGGAGTAAGGGGGCATCAGATGAAGGAGAAGCCAGGAAGTCATCTGGGAGGGGCAGGCGCTCAGAGGGTGAGGAAGGGCCTCCAAGGGGAAGCATGGGCAGGGTGGACACTGAAGGTCAAGCAGAGGAACTGCCTGGTGCCACCAAACAGGGAAGAGAATCCCCAGAGCATGGGGACCGCAGCCCGTGAGGAGCTTGGATTTTCCTCTCACAGGCCCTGGGAACCACGGGGAGGGGCGAGGCATATTTGTGTTTTGGAACAGAGCACTCTTACTGATGGAGAGAACTTCTCAAACATTGTTGCGTGCAAAAAGAACTAAAGAATGTGCAACTACGCGTATGAAAATATGCGGCGTGATTGAAAAATATGGTACGTGTTTAAAAAAATTATTATACTATAGATACATTGCCTTTAATCCTCCTCAAAATACTCCCCCCGGTTTCAAATGCATTTATGTCACCGTTCTTGCCACTTTCTGAAACAGTTCTGGAAATCATCTTTCGTGAGTGTCTTTAGTTTTGCTGTTGTGGCTGTCTTGATGTCCTGAATTGATTTAAAACATTTTACCTTTCATTTTCCAAAGTTATTTTGACTTTGGGGAAGAGGCAGAAGTCTCACAGTGCTCAATCCAGTAAATAAGGTACATGACAACACACAGCCATGTTTTTATGAGCCTACTTTTTTGTTGGATGGTACTTGGCAACAGCATTCACCATATCTTTTATCAGATCTTGTAAAGACAAGAAAGAGGACTTCCAAAACTGTTTCAGAAAGTGTCAAGAATGGCAGGATAAGTGTGTTTCAAGTGAAGGGAATATCTTGAAGGCAAAATGTTTTTTACTGTAGTAATTTTTTTTTTAAATTCAAGCCATCACCCTTTTTTTCAGTCACCACTTGTAGCCATGTGGCATCATAACAAGTTTTCCAAGAAGTGGGGCTTATGTGAACATCACATCATCTATAATTATTTTTAACTAAAAGAATGCATTTATAAGTCATTTGCAAAAACACAAGAGAAAAAATTTGTTTTAGTCATTCTAGCCCATATCTGGCATAAATAATGTTAGAGGGAGACGGATTCAGGGAGGAGTGTTAGGAAAAGGTGTCATTTTTAAGGCCAGGAGTTATTGAAGATATTAGTAGTATACTGCTAGAATAATAAGAAAAACCATGCTGCACAAAAGAGAATACAGAGGGGAGGAGAAAATTATGAGGGTTAAAATGATTGCATTACAGGCATTGGAGACTTAGCTCCGTGGGAGAGCGCTTGCCTTGCAAACACAAGGGCGCGAGTTTGATCTTCAGCACTACATTGCATTTGAAAAAGTTTGACATTCTTGAGAGATGGCCCCCAATTCAGGTCATTAAAATTTTTCATGTAATAAACTAGGTTAGAATATGAAATAATAAGATTATTAAATATATGCATGAATATGCATACGTAGATATTAACATGTACTTATTTCCAAGACACATACACCTAAGATTTTTCCAGCAAATAGATATTGTCGTTCATAAGTGTCACCTTTCAGAGCTTAGTCCAGTGTTGCAGACCTGGCCCAACATAATTGAGGATTTCTCACCCTTCTGAGCCAGTTCACCATTCAAATTTAGACTTCTTGTCAATCAGACTCTTGGAGAGCTGCTTATTTGTACATTTATTTACGAAAAGCCTCACAGTAGCTCACACATTCTGCAACAGCTCCAGTTCTGACATTTGTTTCCAGAATTTGAGTCTGTGGAGGGAGATTGGGAACAGTTGGGTGTCTGGGAGCAGTTTGACTGAAAGCTCGGCCCTTCTCCATTCTGAAGGCCTCTCTTGAGAAGTGGCCCTCGTTCCTTTCGACTTCTCTCTCCTCGGCTCATTGGTGAAGGCACAGATACAGGATCGCTCAGGCTCCATGCCACAGGTGCTGCCAAGGAGGTTTTCAACCTCCCAAAATGGCACAAAAGTGGAAAGCAAAATTGAATCTACCTGACTTACGTGATAATAATACATTGATGCTCTACATTTCTTTTAATTAAGTGTGAAATTTTTCCTTGATTCACCTTGGTTAGGTATAGTTATTTATAGTAGGCAGGTTTAGTTCATCTTCTAATAAAATTGCATGATTTGTCTTTGATTTAAGGCCATCACCTACATTTTTTTTAACACTGGTAACTAGTGATGAAATAACCAAGTTTTGATCTCTCAAATCACAGACCAGTTTCCCTTTTGAGTCTTAATTTCTTTGGCATTGGCTGTTAAGTACCCACACTCTGGTATTTTGCAATTGGATGGAGCTGCCTAAAAGTTTCTACCAAAAAGAGGCAGTGATGTCCTGAACTGAGAGTGCTCTGGGTTCTTTTACAGTGACCATAGCCATCCACAGATGAACCCTACTGTGCTAGGCGCCCTGCTTTACCTTTGCTGTTTCTCGTAATCCTTATGCTAGTTAACATACTCACTTCTCACATTAGGAAGCAGAAGCACAGGAGAGGTTATGCAATTTGCTCACAGTCTCCACTAATTAATGGCAAAATCAGAATTAGCCCCGGGCTCTTCAGTAACAACTGTTCCTGTTCCCTTCACAGGTATGAACGCTGCCGTCCGTGCCGTGGTGCGCATGGGGATATACACAGGGGCCAAAGTGTTCTTTATTTATGAGGTCAGTATTTGCTTCCCATATTGTCTATCATTTCTCTGATCCAGGAATTCATGCCTCCCACATGCTCAGCGCCCTGCAGTTTCCCCTTCTTTCCCACCTGCTTCCTGGTGGCGATAAGAGGGAGTACAAAAGTCTTCTGGTACAACTTTCTCACCTTGATTTATAAGACCATTGATCTCAAATGTGGATTTGTCCGTAGTGCTCCTTCCTATAGAAGTGATGTGATCCTCTCCAGCATGGTGGGTTTGAATAAGCACTAAGACAAATGAGGAAAAACAGCCACTTTGAGCTTTTCCTCATTAATGCAAAACCCAAACCATGTCCTCAGTGTCTGTTCCTGCTTTAGCTTCAAAATGAAGACTCTGGAGCTGGGGATTTAGCTCAGTGGTAGAGCACTTGCCTAGCATGCGTAAGGCCCTGAGTTCAATCCCCAGCACCACCTCCCCCAAAAGAAGAGTCTGATCAGACAACAGGGGTGGCATCATCTTGTCTTCTACTTTTGAGGTTCAAGGAACTTAGGAATAAGTAATATTTGGAGAAAAGGCACTAATCTAAATTGAAGCACATTTCAAGAACTATTAGGAAAAATTTTCTATTTAAGTTGCTGGATTCTTTTAAAATCACCATTAACATTTTATTCTGATTCTTCCCAGTGTTATCTATGTAAAAGACTGGGAGGCAATGTGTACATTATGAAAATTATAGCATATTTTTTGTGTACTGTATTTTTTTACTTACCATTAAGGTACATTCTATTTGTTGCATAGATTTCAACTAGTGCTTTCCATGTCTGCATAATGTTCCATCATATTGATATGTCTTCTTTGACTTGACCTTTCATTGATTCCATGATTCTTCTATCATCGGACAATTTAGGTTATTCTTCATTTTTCAACTATTATAACACTGCAAGATCTGTATTATGATTTAAAGCTGTTTAGTGTTTTTATCACTTACTTTCACACCCAGATGTAGTATGGACTGATTTAAAGCAATGGGCATTATAATGAATGTGATTTTTGAAACTTCTTCCAACCCTCCTCCCTGCCAAGCCATGCACACAAGTGATCACACTGGATTCCTGCCCAATATGTGTGTGGCCGCATTCTCCTTACTCCTGAGAGCTGCAGATTCCCCTGTCTGTCTACTAAGTCATTTTCCCTTTTTGTAAAGCAGCTGTCCGTATTCTTTGCTTATTTGTCTGCATTGCCATTTATCATTTTCTGGAAAGAAGCTTTTCCTATGTTTCAATTTGCCTTTTATATACAATGGTTACGTGGTTTCTGTTTATGTTTATCTGAACTGGGTAATTTTAAAATGATGGATGGATCTAACCCTAGCATTTCCAGACTATTGTTCTGTCATTTTCTGTTTGGATGGTTTTAAGGTCAATTTGCCCTTGTGAATTTCCATTCCTGGACTCTGGGCCTGATGGCTGCCATCCCTTGCTCATCCATGTGGAATGAGCACATTAGCCTTGGTGCCACACGCACAGCCACCCTCTTCCCTGACCTCGGAGTTTGCCCACAGATATCGAAGTCTTTCACCTGGACCTGTTTGCTACCTTTTTATGTTCCTGCCACAAAGCATGCATACGCACACTGAGATAGTTTCTTCCGTCTCCCTTTCTCTCCTTCCCTCCCTCTCTCAGAGGGGAGTGTCTATAGTCTGTCTTGGATCCTGAGAGGGAATTCTGCATTCTGCTGGAGAACAGTTCTTTTCTCATAAAAGAATGTGATTTTAAAAAGCTATTTGAGCTGGGCCTTGTGGCAATCCCAATACTGTAATCCCAACACTCTGGGAAGCCGAAGCAGGAGGATCACAAGCTCAAGCCCAGCCTGGGTAATTTAGTCACTTGAAATCCTGTCTCAAAATTTAAAGAAAAAAATAACTTTTTTAAAAAGGGGCTATGGGTACAGCTCAGTGAGAAGGCCCTGAGTTTAATCCCCATTACAAAAAAAGGAGAGAAAAGAAAGCCCTTTGGGGATCAGGGCAGCCTCAGACTAGGTTTTTCTGTTAAAATTAGTAAAATGTTTTCAAGTTTACTGAAGACTTTAAGTTTCCGGGATGTTTCCCCAGGAAACTTTGTGATTTTCATGGCCTGTTACAGTTCTTGTCTCTGCTCATGCCTCGGTTGGACACCAAGCCTTCAGGATAGCAACTGACAGCCTTCATAGCGACTGTGGGGTGCAGGAGGGAAGGAAGGAAGTTATTTCTGTTATTGCATAGTTAAAGAAACCGACTTGTGGTAGACAGTTTACTTTCTCCATTGCACTACATGTTGTTTGCAGGGCTAGGAAGAAGGGCAGTCTTCTGAATGCTAGCCTAGCGAGAGGGAGTGACTCAGGGCTAAGAACATTTGCCAGTATTTGGAGACATATTTTGATTATCTCATTGTTAGAGCAGGGGAATTGCTACTGCACCTAGTGGGTAAGACCAGCCTGCTGTCCAATATCTTAAAATGGACAGGGAAGCCCCCACCACAAAGAATCAGCTGGCCCCAATGTCGATGGTGCCAAGGTTGTGAAGCTCTACATTAAACCAACGGCCAGCTCTGTATTTGGTTTGAAATGTGTTAGTGGGGAGGAGATGAGGCTGATGGGCATTTGAAGCTTAAATCTTTGATATGGTAAGTAGTCAACTTTACTTTTTTAGACTTAAGGGCTTTGTTTTTATAGTTGTTATTGTGTGTTTTCTTTTTTATTGGTTACTCTGTCTTGTAGATATATGTATTCTGGTGATATTTAGATGTCTTCAGACCTATGTCTACCAGATATGGCGCGTTTCAAAATTAAGAAACTGATGCAGAACACACCTCATGGGCCTACACCTAAGGACATTTGGGTGTTCTATTAAGTTAAACCAAATTTGTTCTCTACATCACTGTGTTAGTCAAGGTTCTCCAGAGAAACAGAACTAAAAGAATAAATGTAATTACAAGAGGGATTTATTAGATTGACTCACTCAATCAGAGACTGAAAAGTCCCACAATGGCCTTCTGCAGATCAGAGAGCCAGGAAAACCAGTATCTGTTCAATCTAAGAAGCTAGAAGCCTCAAAAAGCATTGTGGGGTGGGGCGGGGGGAGACCAGAGATGAAGCCCGCCCGAGGCTGAAGGTCTGAAGGCTCCCTGGAGAATTACTGGTCTAAGTCTGTGTTCAAGAGCTGAAGAACCTGGAGTCTGATGTGCACGGAAGACCTCAGCAGAAAAAGGCACCCACCTTGAAGAGAGAGTGCAAGTTCTCCCTTCTGCTTTTTTGTTCCATCTGGGCCCCCATTCTTTTGGATGGTGCCACCACTTCAGGGCAGGTCCTCCCCACTCGTTTGCCTGCTCACGTGCCAGCCTGCTGAAACATTCTCACAGACACACCCAGAAGTGTGCTCTCCGCTGCATGAACCATCCCTCAAGCCAGTCAGGTTGATAGCCAGAATTCACTGTCACGGTCACAGACCAGGAAAGAAAGAACTCTGAGGGCCTTAGTGTGTAGGTGCCTCTTCCCGATGGTCCTCCTGGGACTGTAGCTGCCACCTCCTCCCTGAGGAGAAGGATAAGAGATACTAGCTGGTGTGCACTCCTCTCCTACCCCTTCCCTCAGTGAGGAATGAGAAGCCCTGATTCTGGTCACATCCCTTTTCCTTTAGGAATATCTGCAGTTCTGGCATTTAGATATTGCCACACACACACCCCCCAGAACCTTCATGTAGTAATGTTTTAGAACTATTATAATTTTCATGAGAATTATTTTATTAGTAATTGACACCTTAAATACAAGGTATGTCATGACTGAATGTAGTATTTATGACCTTTGGCACACAGAGTGATCTGGGTTTTGAAATTCTGTCATACTGGAGGGCATTGAAACATTCTGAATATCGACTCCTTTGAACTGGAATCATCATCCGTCTAGGAATAATAGGAAGTTTCTCATGATACTCCTCCTCACCCCACAGGAAAGAAAGAAATTCTTTTCTCTTTTTTTTTTTTTGAGACAGGTTCTCACTATGCAGTTCAGGCTGGCCTTGAACTCACTATGTAGCCCAAGCTGGCCTCAAACTCACAGCAGTCCTCCTGCCTCAGCCTCCCACATGCTGATATTACAAGTGTGCATGTGCCACCACTCCTGGCCTGAAAGAGATGAATTCTACTGAAATCGTCCTGTTCTTTCTATCCTCATAGAAGGATAATCCACAGTGTTACCTTACCTCCAGTGAGGTTCCCTGGAATCAAAAATCTCAGTCCCACATCAGACCAGTGGAACTTTCTACTGGTAGAAAGTAGTATGTTCTTTCCTTGGTAGCGATAAATGTCACTTAATTGAATTGAATCAGTTTAGATTGTCATCATCTGTCCATTAGAGATGCAAAAATCCTGTCTGTAATTTCAAAATTGAAAAAAAAATCCCTAAAACCTGCAGGTTTCTTCATAACTTTGCAACAAAGCCTTGACTGACTCTGAATAAGGCTACTATGCATAGTCCTGGCACACTCTGTGCGGGGTGGTGTTCCTTCCTCGCCTTACAGAAACCCGTCTGCAGTGATGAGTTTGGCGTGGCGCACACTCCTGGTATCCGCGGGCTGCAGATGCGGTCATGTCCAGGCTGCCACTTAAAATCCAGAACTTCTGCACCACGCGTGCCTTTCACTCCCAGTGTTTGGGTGGGCGGTTGAAGGCCTGCGGTAAGCAGTCCGTCACTGCGGTGCTCTCAGTCCTGTATCCCCACCTGTGCAGTGAAAAATCACATTTGCCCTCCTGCCTCGCTGGCGCAGTGCACGCGTAAGTGCTCTGGGCACTAACCCTGAAGACTGCTTGGCAGTTTCCTGTGGGACGAGATGTGCATGCCTTTGACTCTATTGGTTTGTGGCCAGACACAGAATTGGCATCCACAACTGAATTTATTTACTCACAGGCCTTCTGGGAATTGTGGCCATTAGCTGCCTTCTCCGTGTGCTCTTTGGGTCATGTACTGGGATTTCTTTGCTTTCTTTTTTGGTACTAGGGATTGAACCGGGGCCTTCACACTAAGCTACATGCCCAGCCCTTTTGCTACTTTTTTATTTTTGAGGCAGGGTCTCTCTAACTTGCTGTGTTGCCCTGGCTAGACTCTAACTTGCTGTCCTCCTGCCTCAGCCTCCCAGAGTGCTGGGATGACAAGTGTGCTCCATCCCAGCTGGCTAGGATGTCTTCCTTAACTTCAGCACCATTTTGAACTGGACAATTCAGTGGTGGAGGTGAAGGATCCCTGTGTGCTGCAGGAGGTTTAGCAACATCTCAGCCTTTCCCCTTCCCCATAGTCTTGACAGTCAACTGTGTCTCCAGACATTGGCAAATGTCCCCTTGGAGACCAAAATTACTTCATTCGGGATCACTATTCTTGACCTATTTGGGCTGAAATTTAGAAGTTGCTTGGATTTATTCTTTTCAAGCATCATTCAGTAGTTTCTCCAATATGCTTTTCCACGCATGGTCTAGTTTCTAAATTGACCTAGTGCTTTTCAGGTTACCAGAAGACCAAAAGAGTTAAACAGATTACCAATAATTACTTAAATAAGTAAAGAATCTTTTTCTGTAGTAGAAATTGTCTGAAAAGGGTATTGATCTGAAAACCCTGGTATTCCTGCTGAAAATCTGGCACTTGAGTAGGCTGAGCCGTTCTGTCTGGCTGCTGCTCGCAGCCCTATAAATCTGGGACAAGCCTACGTGAGGTGCGTGCGGAACCCATGGGGACCACTCTAGGGAAAGGCAGGAAGGGCTGGTGGATTGACCCATTCTTTTCTACCTAGGCAGATTGCGGGTTTTTTTTTTTCCCCTCTTAAGCTAGAGTTTCCTTTTAAAAACCTACAAAAAGCTTTAGCTCCTTGGAGATGATGATGGCAAGAACAACAAATGCTTTGTAGCACAGGCCATGTTTGGGGCAGACTGCCCTGGTTTTAGGTGGATCGAACCCAGGACGGAGAGAGTCATTAAGTGAGGCTGGCACTGCCATTGTGGCTGCAGAAAACAGTCGTCTCATTGTATTTGGTTTAATATATGGGTTTAATATCCTGTTGTCAAAGGTCAGTCTACGGATTTTAAAAGAATCAGTCTTATTAAAGCCCTTTAAGTATGACTAACTTAAAAGTCTTTCATCTTGAAGAAAAAAGGCTTTGAACAGTTCGGTGCTGCCTGTAGACATTCATTTGTAAATATCATCACAAGTCAACTCTTGTCATCTGTGCCCTGAAAGGGGGCTAGGAAAAATTCTGATTATTTAGTAGCAAATCTTCTTGTTATTAAAAAAAAAAATTCTAAATGTGTCATGTACATTATGACTTCATACTGTAAGGGAATAAGCACATTAGGGCAGCATCCGCTGTTGACCCTGCAGTGTGGGGGTACCTGTGCCACCCTCCCAGCAGCTCCAGGCCCGAGGTCTCCCCTCTCCTTGCAGCATCCCACCAGCAGCTTTCCCTGTGCAGACCCAGGCGCACTGCAGACTGGCTTTCCACACTGAGCTTGAGTTACCAGATGTAATCGGAGCTTCTCTGGTTTGGGGCCCTAAGCATTATGGCTTGACTTAATACACCAATAAAGAAGCTTTAGTTTGTTAATTAAAAGATTGGTGTCATTTTCTACCTTCCAGATAGATAGAAACACCCTGTTCCATGCCCCCGGAAGAAACACTATTTTTCTTCTTGGACAGGATGCGCCCCTGCTTTCCAGGATTTAAAAGTAAGAAGTACAATGCTTCATGACAAAACAAAGTGACAGAAGCCTTTTCCACCTCCACCTTTTGACTCAGAGGTGCTGGTGCCCTGCTTGCTGGCCTGAGCTCACTGCAGCAAACTTGCAGCTGAAGGAAGAGGCACAGAGGTGGCTTCTGTAGATGCGCTCTTGGAATGCGTAGACAGTAAAGCCTGGCAAAACTACTTGACAGCAAGTCACACCATCAGCGCCGAACACGTGTGCCCTGCCACCCATGCCTGACTCTGGCCTCCTCCTACCACAGTTTTGCAAAGTCCAAGCAGAGTTATCTGCATCTCATTCAGGAACATCTCTGAAGTTTCTGAAATATTTCTGCATTCAAACTTCCTTCAAGTCAAAATTACTCAACCATTACATCTACCTAAAAATAATAATGATGTTTGAATGTAGAGTTGAATGTATCACTGCAGCTTTTCCTGTGTAGCCATTTACCACAAATCTAGCCAGGTCTGGCCTTTTCACTAACATGTGTGGCACAGTAGCTGTGTTGGTTATGTTACTTAATCATTTCACAAAAGGCCAATTCAAGTGACCTTGGTCTCTCCTTCCTGCCCTGCCTTTTCATTGGAACATTGGCCAGTACCCATCTTGGGTAGTAATATTTTATAGGAATGAGTATTTTCTTTTATTGAATGCTTGTTCTATGTCAGCTTTTATGCTAAAATCCATGTGTGATCTCTGACTTAGTTCCCATAGTTAGCAATGGCTTCAGACAATCTAGTTATAACTAACATTTTCAAATTGCAAACATGATCTCTTTCCCATGCCTTTGCCACTTCCACCGCCAGCACTGTCACAGTGAGCCCGGATTGAGGCTGCTGGTGTGAGATAACTGCACGTGTAGAGTGGGGCGCCTCTCTGAGGGTGTAGGACATGCAACCTTCCTTTTTCCTGCTATGGCTGTTGACTTTACAACTTATCTGAAATTGTGTGCTGTTAGCTTTGGCTTAAAGAAATGTAATAATGCCAGAGAACTAAATAAATCATGTTGGTACATTACTGGTCTTCCAAAGCAGCAAGTTCAGTTCTATACAATGATCTGTCCTGTTCTAAGCAAGTTTAGAGCTGAGCAAGTCCTTCCAAGGACAAGCCCTAAGGCTTCTTTCTCAGAAATTTTCCATGAAGTGATCAAGTCAGTGGGTTGAATGGTAAGTTCCGTGGGTGAGAGGGTTCCTTTAGGGCCCTGGTAGAGAGGTGAGCAGGGCCCCGTGTGTGGGGGAGGATCTCAGTTTCTGCATATGAATTTCCTGTGGGCGAAATAAAGACACCATCCTGAAGTTTGAAAACCACTGACACAGAGAACTTTCCACAGCCTCCTTTTCTTCAACACCTAGTTTTGAACAACGGTGTTTCCTTAATGTAAGACTAATATAGCCATTCAAATGCTCTCTGTGTACTCGCTCTCGAGTTCTGTTCTCATTTATTAAGGAATAAAACTAGGGAACCCCTATTTCTATGGGAAGCAAGAGAAGCAGCAAAGGCCATAGACACATTTCTGAATGCAGTAATTATATATATCTATTGGAAAATAGTAGTAACAATATCTAGAAAACTCTTTGAAGTGTGTGACCTTCAGTAACTTGTTTTCCTCTGGTGGTTGGAACATTTGCTGTTCATACAGTTGTTGACTGAAAAATGCAGGAAATTGGATTGGAAAAAAAGCACCATCTGGTTGAAAAGACACACAGATCTATCTAACAACATTTCTAAAAGAAAAGCCTATTTTACTATACCGCAAGACTGTAATTTCCCTTTCACTCTTTAATTTTAAAAATATGTGTGAGATCTCATAGATGAAAAAGCTACCTGCAGGTGGTCTAGGTCTTACTATATTTGTGGCAGATTGAACAAATACTTTAAAATACTGTCCAAAAGTACCCCTGCATATACCACTGTCTCCGAAGTAATCAGTTAGGAAGCTATTAATGCTCATTTTGAGTATTAACATTACTCAAAATGATTGCAAACAAGAAGTGACAGTGACTTCAGTCTATAGCATGTACTTAGACACGAGCAAATAAATGACAGTGTCAAAAATTCTGCCAGATGATGAGTTTGATACAGCCAGTCAGGGATCTTTTAGGTTCATCTTACAAATCAGGGTCAATAAGACTTACTGTTTGTTTGATCAAAAACCGTGAAAATTTTTAAAGGTTTTATGGGGTTTTTTCCTTAGGTGACTCATAAAATTGGCTTTGGAAGCAAATTCCAAAAGGGAATTTTAGGAAGTGTGTTCACTATTGAGTAGCTTCCTTTCTGTTTCAGTAGGAAAAACTCATCTGAACCTCTACATTGTAATACATTTAGGTAAAATTAGTCTTCCTAATTTAGTAATATCTTATTAGTAAAGGACAGCTTAAAAGTGTAGTTGGCAGTTACTTTTCAAATGTTACATGGGCATAATGACTTTGCAAATTAAAGAATGAATCATTTCCTTGCAACTAACCGCATGTATACAATAAAAAGAGCTTTGAGTGCAATGCTAATGAAGTCATTCTTTTTTATTTTTTAATTACTTATTTATAGGCACCATGCAAAATAATCTATACTATGCAAAATAATCAAATTATTTTTGGAAAATATTTTACTTTTCAAAATATGTATTATGGTTTGTAGAACAGTTTCCTGTGTTGCTATTCTAGAAGCAAAGAGATTTGTAAAAAGAAGGAAAGGAGAGAAAATGTTTCATTAAATCAATATTTAAATTCTGAGAATGAAGAGAAAGAAAATTTCTGTTCTCCATATGGCACATTAAGTAGAAAAACAGCATGTGATGGTTGACTGAGGAGCAGTTTCCAGGAGAGCAAATAACCAGGAATAATATGAGCATTGTGCATTTCTGAGTCTAGTTCTAAAATACAGTAATCTCGAAATACTTTTGCAACCTCTAGGCCTCTTTTTTTTTCTTTTTTTCTTACAGTGGGGATTGAACCAGGGGTACTCGAGCACTGAGCTACATCTCTAGCCCTGTTTACTTTTTTATTTTGAGACAGGGTCTTGCTAAGTTGCCCAAGCCGGCCTCGATCTTTTGATCCTCCTGCCACAGGCTCCGAAATGGCTGGGAATAAATACAGGCATGAGCCACCATGCCCACTTCCTTGGCCTCTTTACCTACCCAACAACCGAGTGCACAGAAATTATTACAGTAGCTCTTCGTGTGGAAATTTGGCAGGTCTTTGTTTTTTGTTTGGTCAAAGCCCTGTGCTTAGCACAACTCTGCTGCTCTGGCTTGATCATTAGTAATATCTTCTCTCATGTTCAGAAGTATGTAAATTTGGATGAAAACATCAGCACTCTATTTCAGTGCATTAGGGTTGAGTCTAATACTTCCTCGGACCAGGCCACTCCTCCCAGACTTTGCAGAAATGAACCTAGAAAGTCAGAATTGTCAAAAATGGTAGCCTGTTCAGTGTTGTTCTCTTAAGTGTGGCATAAGAGAAGTATAATTCTTAGGAGAAACCTGGGAGCTTGGGGGTGGTAGAGATAATTAAAAGGACAGTGCTAAGGCTAGATTACCTGTGTATCTGTCTCCACCCATCTACCTACCTACCTATTCTTAATAGTCTGTAGAAATAAGACCCTTGGGAGTCAGAGTGAGGAGAGGACATGGTTTTACACAGGTAATTTGCCTGGTGCAGTCCCTTGTGTAGACAGACAACCCACGTTACACCAGGACACAACATAAACAGCACCTCTGCTGGGAGTACCCTTGATCGCCTGTCACTTGCGCTCCTGTCCTCACCCTGTCCAGGCACAGCGACACCTGGGCTCCGTGCTTTACAGGAGATCAGATGAAAGTGCATACCTTAGAAAATTTTCAGAAAGAAGAAAACCCTTAATGAAAAAACTAAAAATTGATCCTTAAAATTAAACCAGAATGTTTAGAAAAGGATAGATGCTAGTTGGCACTGAAATGAACCTGCTATAACTTTTTGGGTCTGTTCCACTGAGTACTATTTTTTCTTTCCCATTTGTCACATATATGTCACAGATTACACATGTTTTATGTTGGGTTTAAATTTACATTTATAAATAATAATATACAAGTTGACCATAAAGATGACTGCACTACTCATTATTTGTGTGCTTGCCTTGAATTTAAAAGAAATCTGCCCCAGGATTGTATGCCTCAAACATTCCTAGAACACTTTAACTTAGTGTGGGCCCTCAATCAATTGAGAAATAGATTACGTGGAAAAAATAGACTTCAGCTATTTCGTTTGTCAAAAACTTTTATTCCTTTTTTCTTTCCTCTTGACCTTCACTAAGAAGAGCTTATGAAGCCACAATAATTATTTGTAATGAATAAATAATACTTGAAGCCTATTCGCTTTGAGATTAAATGCCCTGGCAAGTGATAAACATCTTTGTATTTTGTGATGTACATTCCGGCGGTGAGGCGAATGAGACATGTTTAAAGTCAAAAGGTAATTATCTTCAGGCTGCTAAGACAAAAGTATATATTGATAATTTTAGTTTGCTAAAAATTGCTCTTCAATCCAGTAAAATGTCAAGAATTGGAAGATAAGGCAGATTGAATTATTATTCATTGTGCTTTTAAAAAAATACTTAATATGTATCTAAAACAACCGTGGATTCATTTGGCAAATTCAAGCCCTGACAGACTGTTTTCATATTGCATTGCGATTGTCACCAGTTTGTTTGTGAGTTGTGCTAAATTATAAACACTGCAGGTTAAATGTGTCCATTTTCAATCTCAGAAACATTGGGGCAGTAGGCAAACCACTTTATCCCTCATCATTCTCTTCAGATGAGTCTGGGTAGAAATTTCCATTACTAGAGATTAAATTTAAGACGCTTTTCCACAGTGTTTTTTGTTTATTTGTTTGTTTTGAGACAAGGCCTCACTGGGTAGTTCAGGCTGGCTTCAAACTCGCTCTGTAGCCCATGCTGGCTTCAAACTCGCTCTGTAGCCCATGCTGGCTTCAAACTTGCTCTATAGTCCATGCTGGCCTTGAACTCACAGCAATCCTCCTGCCTCGGCCTCCTGAGTGCTGGGATTACAGTCATGCACCACCACACCCAGCTACCACAATTTAACACTTACTTCTAACCAGCACTTGCACTGTCTTCCAGCCATTGGGCACTTAGGAACTTAGGTTCACTGCCATGTGTGTTCCCATTCTAGATCATTTACAGATCAACTAACATCCAGCAAAATCCATCCCATTTTTACAGAGGTGTTCATTTTCTCATGCAGGGTTACCAGGGCATGGTAGATGGAGGCTCCAACATCGTGGAAGCAGACTGGGAGAGCGTCTCAAGCATCCTACAAGTGGTGGGTACCGTGTTGCTGTTTGTTTGTTTCTCTAAGTAACTGGTTTAGTTTGAAACCATTTATACTCCCCCTTCAGTAACATTTAAAACACAATAATGCACCAACTGACATTGTTCCTACCTACTGTCTTGGAAAGATAATATCCTTGGTTTGTCATTTAATTACATTTTTTAAAAATAAAATTTAAAAGCTCCACATAGCAGCAACTATCCTTGCAGTATAAAGTCGCATATCTCAACTGTTTACCTTCGTACTTCTGTGCGGGTTTGGTTTACGAGACTAGAACAGAGTAGGAGCTACTTTGGTTTGTTGGTGCTGTGCTGTGTGTTCAGTGGCAAAGCTCAGTGCTCACTGGGTTTTTGCATGTCCCTTGGCATTGAGTGTGACAGAGGCTGGGGACGATTCTGCTTGGCAGCCCCCTTGGGCTGTAGATTTAATGGGGACACTGCCTCCCTGTTCTGGGCTGAATCAGACAGGGATAATTTCTGTGATGTGCACAGAGATTAAGTAATTGCCACCGCAGGCAAAACCCATGCTCGCTTTGAATTTAAAAGGAACCTGCCTCAGCATTGTACGCCTTGTACAGTCCTGGAACACTTTAGCTGACTGAGAAATACAGAGATTACTTGGAAAGAACAGACTTCAGGAAGACCTCTTTATTTGTGGCTTGCTCTCTTAAAATGCATAGATTAATCTGTGACTCACTTTGAGTACTTTTTAATAGAAGCCAAATTGGTACATTCACTGAAGATGGTAACAGGGCGTGTGTTTTGACACAGAGACTCTGAATTTACATTGGAACTTTTTTTAGTTCTGCTACACCTAGAAATAGAGTGAAGGAAATTCTGACAAGCATTGATAATTAGATAGAACAATATCTACAAGACTTCAGGACAGTAGCAGTTTAATTCCACACAGAAGAATGTTTCCATTCTGCTGTCAAAATTGAGATAGGAGGAGAAAATGCACATAGAGTTGAAAGGTGTGTGTGTGAATGGTGTCTGCTTCCTAAAACTCGATTATTCATGGTTTCATTCCTGAAGCTCTGTCTTCTTATCTCCTCAACGTTGGCACTGCTGGGTTTCAACTCTACTTACAGTTGTAACAAGTCATGTGATTCTTCAGCTGCCCTTTATCAAATCAAAGTCCAGAGAACAAACTTATCCCTGCTCTGCACTCTGAACTCGCCATCCCAGGCCTGCCTTTGTGGATCCAAACTGCATGTTGTCCCAGTCACACTTAGTACTGGCATTGTTGGCACAGGATCATGCTTGGGGCTGTGCTAGTGAAGTTAGTGCTGAATGAATTTCAGCCTTATTGGTAAGTTTTTAATAATGCTTTTACCAGTTAATTGGTGACTTTCATGTAAAAAACATGAATTTTTACAGTTTGAAATAAGTCTTCATAAATCAAAGTGACCCATGCACATGTACTCTTGGTATGTCTACATGAATACTAACACCTAACTAAGCACAAGGGACTTCCGGTGCTTATCACAAACTTTCACAGTGGACTAACTCTACACATGAACATGAGGAAAACTTAAATTGAAAGTCCTGTGTTTTAGGTCAACATACCCATGTGCTGATCCATCTGGCTTTCTGTCCAGTGGGAAGGAAGTCAATAAATGTGATTTTTATGTCTTTTCCAGGGTGGGACAATTATTGGCAGCGCCCGCTGCAAAGCCTTTCGTACTCGGGAAGGTCGCTTGAAAGCTGCTCTTAACTTGGTGTCCAAGGGTATTACCAACCTGTGTGTGATCGGTGGGGATGGGAGCCTGACAGGGGCCAACATCTTCCGCGAGGAGTGGAGCGGACTGCTGGAGGAGTTGGCCCAGAACGGTATGAATCTCTTTCCGCCTCTGCTACTGCCGGTCTGCATTTTCTGTTTTGCTTGCCTTCCAAGAGCTGTGGAACTAACACATTTTGCCTTTTTAAAAACAAGTTTTATGGGGCTGGGGATTTTGCTCAGTGGTTAGAGTGCTTGCCTTGCAAGCCCGAGGCTCTGAGTTCCATCTCCAGCACAAAAAAATAAATAAATAAATAAAAACAAGTTTTATTTATGATGGACATAGAGTAGTTGCCCATATTTGTGAGTCATTTTGCCCTTTTTTTGTGGTAATCCCCAATTTATTTATTTTTTAATTTTTTATTTTTGTGGTACATTTTAGATATACTTAATAAAATTCATCATAGGGAATTTGTACCTGTACCATGATATATCTTGCTTCTACTTTTTTTCCCTTTCCCCTCCCCTCCCTTCACCCCCTCATCCCCTTCTTACATACAAAAGCTTCCTTTCCATTTTTTCCTTCCATTCTCTTTCTGCTTTAGCCAAGTAGTAGCAGTTGTTGTAGTTCTTACAGTTTATCACCTCAACATTTAAATGTGTGCCTCAAGTGACAAGTGATCATAGTAAACATTACTCTGTGTTGACCATCATTCAACCTTTGACACAGGTGGTCCAAGGGAAGTCCTCCCTACAATCTGAGATAGGTTTTCTTATTTATCCTCATTTTACATATATGGAATTAGAGGTCTTACAGGAAGCCATGTAACTGTGGGTGTGACCTGGGCCCACCCTAGCCCTTGGACATGCACATCCATACTTTGAACCATCCAGCTTTGCTGGGGTCTCTTTAAATTAACTTATTGTAAGACTTTACACTTTAATGATGTGCTGTTATGTCATGCTTTATCACCTTTGAGGCTACTTAGAACTTCTGAGAACCCTTAATCTCTTAAAACTGTTACTATACAATTCCGATGTAATATAAAGTATGGCCGGGTGAGAGTGTATAGCTCAAACTAAAAGCAACATCATAAAATATGAAAACTTGAGACTGAGCCTGTGTCCTCGAGCTTTGTAAAAGTCAGCTGAGGGAATGGAGAAAAGCAGCAAGGACCTCACAGTAGCTTCTTGGATGGTCTGCTGCAGGCATATTAATAGCACAGAAAAGGACTAGTAGCTACCGGTCCAGAGCCCCTTTGACCATTCTAATTTCATTTGTGCAGAACTACCTGACCCAGGTGAGAGGGCTAGGCAGACTTGACTAGCTCCCCGTAGACCTGTAGGAAATTACATGAAGATAACATGATGTTCTTAATTTTGAAATTGTGCTGTATGCTAATTCAGAGTCATGTCATTCTCTGAAGCCAATACTAGGTAAAATTGAGATTTTTATCTACTAATTACAACATGTGAATCCTTTTATTTTTGTAGTGCAGTGTTCTTGCTAATGCCAAACGACAGCTCGTGTTTTGCATAAATGCTTCCACCTTTGGCTTTCCTTAAGTATATAGATTCAGATTGTGTATAGTTCTGCGGAAACAATAGACAAAGTCTTCGAGTTAATCACCCACAGTGCACCTGAAGAATTAGCAGCTCTTATTGATTATGAGGTGTGTTGCTTGTTTCCAATACAGGTAAGATCAGTAAAGAAGCCGTGAAGAAGCATGGTTATCTCAACGTGGTGGGCATGGTGGGCTCCATCGACAACGACTTCTGTGGCACAGACATGACCATCGGCACAGACTCGGCTTTGCACAGAATTATCGAAGTTATTGATGCCATCATGACCACTGCCCAGAGGTAAAAGGACTTAGAGAAAACAGGAGTCAACTTACAAGCATGTGACGTGCTATATATAGCTTAGCAATTACTGCGGATTCTGGAATGTTCTGCAGAGGGACATCCTGGTGCAAGCCTTGTAACTTGAGTATTAGACACCAGTACCAGAAAATTATTCTCTGGTTTACTTTTCATTTTAAATTTTTAAATGTTGTTCTTTTTTAACCTGATTACAAAAGAAAACCACATAGAAGAGAAATTAGAAAACAGAAAAAAAAAAATCTAAAGTCATGTCCTGAGGTCTCCTAAAGTGATAACAAAAGATGAACTGACTGAGTTTTGCCACATTGCTTGATAAGAAGCAAGACAGCATTTTGTTACTGCTGCGTTTTCAGCCTTCAGCTAACACAAGTGTGGACAGAGTGACAACAGTTTATCCCACGCCATCTAGACTTATGAACGGAGCATTACCAGTGAGTCTTTCTGGGACACCTTAGAGCTTCTGAAGCACTTTCCATGGAAACAATGTGAAATAATAAATAGGACAAGCGTCTGCCATTCCATGATGAGGAGTTTTGAGGCTTGAAACTTGGTAACAAGTGCCCAGAGCTACCTCCTGAGTCCTCTTTGTGTATCTGTCCTATTCACACCGCCTCGGTCCATGGGTGTGGACTCAGCAGCCTTTGGAAAACCACATCTTCTCTTGAGGGTTGGAAAGATTGGCTGGAGCAGCTGGATTTTTCAGTGCGTGGAAAGTCCCTAGTCAACAGGCTTTAACACTCATGCTCATATGTTTACGTGGGACACTGGGCATGATCGAAAAATATGGTGAATGCTTAATTTTTTTTTTAAATGTATTACAGTAAAAGATACGTTGCCATTAATCCCTCTCAAAATGCTTTTCCTGGCTTGAAACACTTATCCCATCATTTCTGCTACCTTTTGGAAGCCTTCTTTTGTGAGTGTCTTCATTTGTGCTGTCTTAGCTGCCTTGATGTCCTGAGTTGATTCAACATTTACCTTTCATGGTCATTTTGACTTTGGAGAAGAGCCAGAAGTTGCATGGTGCCAGATCCAGTGAATAGGTTTGATGAGGACACATCATTATGTTTTTACGAGCCTGCCCTGTGTCGGATGGTGATTGGCATGAGCACTCAGTGTATTTTTTTAAGCACACCTCACAGAGACACTCTGGAAAGAGGACTTCCAAAACTGCTTCAGCAAGTGGCAAAAATGATGGGATAAGTAAGTTCAAAGTCAAGGGGGAGTATTTTTCAGGGGAATTAAACATTCGCTATATGTTTCAGTCTCCCCTTGGCCCAATGTAGTCGTTATCTCAGAAACAGCATAGGAAAGTGTCTTAGAAGTACAAGTCCGTCTTAGGGCACAAGTGATTCCTGCTGTAAAATACGTAAGTAGAAAGTGCAGTTGCTGCAGAAGCCCTGTTACTCACAGGTCTGAGGCACCACTATAGTAGCATTTGTTTTTGTGGGAAATGAGTCATTTTCTGGAAGCTTGGGTACCTCCTATAATTATGAAGCAGGCTTTCTGTTTCACTGGCTGTTAAGAATACTTTTCTGTTTGCTCTCCATGCTGTTTCCAGTGGTGGTGAACAATGTGCCCTTTATCTCTTTTCCAGCCACCAGAGGACCTTCGTCCTAGAGGTGATGGGCAGACACTGTGGGTAGGTACCTGCAGGCACAGTGTGGGTGGAAGAGACCCTTCATGTCATCTCCTTGAGCTCCTGTGTTGCGGTGCTCCTGTGACAAGTTCACAGAGAAGCCGGTACCTCCTGATCCATATTCCAGCGTTAGAGCTGCTTGAGTTTGTCACTGAGCCTAGGTGACCTCGGTTGCCTTGCAGGAAGTTTCCTCCTCAGGGCATTGATCCATCATTTTTTCCACGTAGGTACTTGGCCTTGGTGAGTGCCTTGGCCTGCGGTGCAGACTGGGTTTTCCTCCCGGAGTCTCCACCAGAGGAAGGTTGGGAGGAGAACATGTGCGTCAAACTCTCAGAGGTAATTGGGATTCCCCCTTCGCTGCCTTAGTCAGGAGCCCTGATTGCCTTTGGAATTGCCAGTTTGGGCAGCCTTTTAAATGAATGAAAGCTTGCTAGTTTAAAATAGAGTCAGGCCTGCACGGGATGGTCTAAAGGCTCTGCACATGTCTTCTTCTTCCCAGAGCTTCAGAGTAATGGCAAGGAGCAAAAGCCAGGACTTTATTTTCATCCAAAACAGTCAGTTCTGATTTTACGTGGAGTAGGCACCATGTGATCACAGCTATTAAAAGAAATGAGATTCAGGAAGAAAATCTATTTGCTGTTCTTCTTCCATATCCCTGAATACAAACACATTCAAATCTCTAGTTTTAAGTCCCCCAAAAGACTTGGAGTTAGATGTTTTAACATTTTCTAAGCTGTGAGTTCACTGATACATCAGTGTGCAGGTTTGTCTGCTTGCTCATTATTTTGAGCCAGGCTTTTGCCTTCCTGTCTGGAATTTGTTACGCATTTGTCTTTCATGCTGTCTGTTGGCATGGGGCAGGTGTCCCTTCTAGGAAGGCCAAATACGTTTTAAAAAACCAAGGAAGGGCTGGCTATGTAGCTCTGGGCAAGGCCCTTGGGTTCGCTCCCCAGTACTACAAAACAAAGAAAGAAAGGAAGAAAATTGAAACAAAAGATAGTTTGTGATGCTGCCTCCAAGGCAATGTGCCACACTGGGACAGCCCACCTCACCCTGGCGTCTGGTGAGACCGTCTTCAGGCACAAGTACTGCTGACACTTTGTATGAGAGGGTCTTTAATTTGAGATTTTATAGAAAGGAAATGCATTGAGAAGGCATTATTCCACGTTGCAGAGTGGTTCTGTCACTGTGACAAATACCTGAGATAAATCAACTTTGAAGGAGGAAACGTTAACTTTATTGCTGTTTCTGTTGTTATTGTGGTACATGGTAGGCAAGGGCTGTATCTCTGAACTACATCCCAACACAAAAGGTTTATTTTGGCTTATGGTTTCAGAGGTTTCAGTTCATGGTTGACTGGACCCTGTGGCAGCACAGTATGCCATGGCAGAAGGATATGGCAGAGGACTTCTGTTCACTTCATGGTGGCCAGGAAGAAAAGAGAGAAGAAAAGCAGAAGTCAGGGTCACAGCATCTCCATCAAAGCCACACCATTGATTACTTAATTTTCTCCCACGAGGGTCTACCTCTTAAATTTCTACCAAGCCAGGTGCAGTGGTATATGCCTATAATCCCAGTATTCTGGGAGGCCGAAGCTGAGGCAGGAAGATTGCAAGTTCAAGCCCAGCCTCAGATGTTCAGTAACATATCGAGACCCTATCTTAAAATAAAAAAGGCTGGGGTTGTAGTTCAGCGCAAAGGCCTGGGTTCAGTCCCCAGTACAGTACCACCAAAAAAAAAAAAAAAAAGTCGCCTCCTAGTGGGGCTGTGGGCAAGGGGCCAAACCTTAAGCACATGGACCTGGGGGGAACATTCCAGACCCAAACCATAGCAATGTCCTTTCCCACTTTCTTAACCGTATCCTACCAATCTACTTCCTATGCCTGTGCCAAATGCTATCTAATCATAATGGTGGAGAATTCTTGGCCTTGTATGAGTGGGTTGGGGGTAGGATTCATGGAGATGTGATAGGAAGGTCTGGAATAAAGAGACAGCATGGTTTTCCAGGAGAGAAACTTGTGTGTGCATGGGTGTGTGTGTGGTTGTGTGCTGGGGATGCCTGAGTTTCTCCTGTGGTAGGGGTCTCTGTCAATCAGCAAATCAACACCCCACCTACCCTGGAGCTCACGAGACGCTAAATTCTCTGTATTTATAACATCACTGAGGCTACCAGGTCCCCAAGGACCTCGCCCATTGCTGTGTTCCGAGGACCCTCATCCCTCGGTGCCCTGACTCAGAGTGCCCTTTACCTCCTGGTGTGCTAGGAAGCACTCCTTGCAAAGTGAGGCAAAGAGTTCTGCCCGGAAAGGGGCCAATTCAACAGAGTAAGAATGTGAGTGTTTTAATTTTCTGTTTCCTTAGAACCGTGCCCGGAAAAAAAGGCTAAATATTATCATTGTGGCAGAAGGAGCAATTGATACCCAAAATAAACCTATTACCTCTGAAAAAATCAAGGAGGTAAGTGGGTGTCATCTCTCCCTTTTAGTCTGTTGCCCACCTGAAAATAAGAGACATTATCGTGATTGACAGGATTTTGATTTAGAATGTTACATGGTATTAATTTTTTTCTCCCTGGTATTAAAAAATATATTCATGATGACTCATAACTTGAATGGCCTGGCATTTCCTGTGTTCGCTGTTGTGACGTCCTCAAGACTCTGTGAGTCCCCTAACAGGAGCAGAGGAGAGATGGTAGAAGGGCCAGTTGTGTCCTTGGTGGTAGATAGTTCCAGCCCTTAAACATCCACTTCTCTGAGGGAGAGCAGGACTGACCACTTGCCAGCTTTTTGACAGGAGAAAGAGGTGCTGTCCTCTTCCTCCCCTTCCTTCTGACCCCAAGCACCAGCTGGACACATTCTCACCCAGAAAGCCGCCTCACTGCCTGTGAGTCATTACCTCCTCGCAGCCCCGAGGAAGGGCAGAGTCTGGCGGGCTGTTACCTTTGGGCTCGCTCAGACTGGGGCTCACCTGCCCCGACAGGACTGTGGCGTGTCAGCCAGGATCTGGTGTTGTAGGCAAGGCACTGGATAGTAGCCAGGCCCCGGGTCGACCTGCAGGTCGGGCAGCAGGCGCGGCAACCTGGCTTTGCAGCATGATTTCTTTAGCATGCCCCGCTGTGATTGATTAATGAGCCAGACACGTGTCTTCTGGGTCCCAGTACAGTACCAGCTCTGCACCTCAGGGCTAAGTCACTGAGAGAGACCCGCGAGAGACATCTGCTAGCATGCAAAAGAAGTCATTGATGAAATCAGGAAAAAGGCCAGGTGTGTGGTGCACACCTGTAATCCCAGCGCTCGGGAGGCTGAGGCAGGAGGATTGCTGCAACTTGGAGCCAACCTAGACCACATAGCGAGTTCAAGGCCAGCCTGCACTACATAGCAAGACCTGTCCCAAAAAACCAAAAAGGAAAAAAATCAGGAAAAAGATTTTCTTTCTCACTTAATTGAAGTACAGATAAATTCACAGGACGTTGGATCAAGAAGGGACTATGGAATCAAGATAGCGAGCATCACTGTTTGTAGAGAGCTGTAAACTGAGCACTAGAAAAGTTTGGTGGCCTCTGCAGCTCACAGCCTGGCTTTCCTGTGGGCACAGGACTGATTTTCCTCAGGCGGGCTGTGCTATTCAAATCACAGCTGTGCAAATTCAAATGAACGTTAGGGAAATGCTCACATTTTCATGTATATATAATACTTTATATACAAGCTATAGAAACAACAAGTTTTAGGAAATCAGTGTTACTTATATTTTTGTTAGTTGTAGACAAAGACTTTATAATAAAAGAATTATTTAAAAAATGAGTTTGAGCTACTTGTTCCTCTGATCATTCCTTTAGGAAGCAAAGTTTAGAAAGGGACGTTTGTGCCACTCAGGTGTGAAGGAAGAGTAGGGAAATCTTTCCTTGGCGCCAGTGCCATCACCAGATCTGAGCTGTGCGCCAATTGCTGTGCTGTACTCTGCTTCCCTGATGGAGATCTTTCTGTGCAGCTTGTGGTAAAGCAGCTGGGTTATGACACTCGAGTGACCATTCTCGGACATGTGCAAAGAGGAGGGACCCCTTCTGCATTTGACAGGATTTTGGTAAGTGAGGACGGAAGGTGCCAGACGTTTCCGCAAGGTGTCTGGGAAAGAAATAGTTGTGGACGTGGAGAGGAACCAGTGTATCGCAAAACTGATCAGCAAGCTCCTCCCTGGATACTATAGTGACCCATGTCCTTATTTAAAAGATCCTTTGAGACTTGCTGACGTAAATTGATTTCCCAGCCTCTGGTCGCTCAGATGCTGGGTGACCTCAGCTAACGTGGGAAGTCAGTGTGCCTACTGGCAAAGAGGACTTTGACGCCAGGAGAATAAATCCCAGGTGGAAGGCAGTGTTCCAAACCAACCCAAGGGGACTGCTGTAATCCTGACCCCAAATCCTCAGTTCTTAGTATTGCTTGCCCTGTACACATCACTGATTCCCCCTTCCCTCCCTAGCTTGCTGGATCTTATTGAAATCATAATCTCTTCATTACAGAGTGGTGGGCTAGAGCTAAGTGGGAAGGGTGATAAGTGCCCAGTTGAGTATTCATTCCACACATAGAAGGTGGCTCCTGGCATGGTCTTCAGTGGTCGTGGGTGGGTGGTACTTCATTTGGAACAGGATAGTGGGCCATCTTTGACTGTCATTATATCATTTCCAGGCCAGTCGCATGGGGGTAGAGGCAGTCATTGCCTTGCTAGAGGCCACCCCTGAGATCCCTGCCTGTGTTGTGTCACTGAACGGGAACCACGCCATGCGCCTGCCCCTGATGGAGTGTGTGCAGATGGTGAGTGAGAGGTGGGGCAGGCATAGACACATGCCACCAGTCGAGGCATTTGGGTGTCTCAGGCATCTGATCTCTGCCCATTGAGTGCTCAGTAAGTTATATGGCCTCTTTGAAAACATGATGAGCTGCCCTGGGGGTGATGGCAGCAGGCTTCCTGTTTTCACTGCACAGTGTATAAAATCTACATTGTCTCTATTTTCTTGTTTTCTAAGTTACCATCCATGAGGCACTTCTAGGAGTAACTTCCCTGGAGGTCAATCTGGTCTATCAGGAATAAGTACAGAGTACTCTGAGGGTCCTTCTGACTGCTTCTGTCAAGGGTCAAAGAGGATCAGGTGGCCTGTGGACAGGAGATGCCCCAGGGAAGACAAAGTGCAGGAAAATGCCCTGCCAGAAATTTGTAGTGTGGCATTTCACAGGAGAAGATGTGACATGGCTAAATTTCTCCAGTTTTAGCTACTTCATGTCCTTTTGTGCCTAAGGCCATTCACACCTCTGATGGGATGTTGGCATGTTTCCATTGACATTCTGAGATGAACCCACTCCCTTCAGGCCCAGGAGTCCCTGCAAAGAGAGAAAGAAGTATGAGTTAAAATGTTCCAATCATCAGTAAATGAGGTGGCTGTAGGGTTAGTTGCATTTGAAATGGCCATTACCTTTTGTTTTTCCAAAGTTTAGTCATGACTGTTGCTTTATTTTTCCAATAACCCTGAGGTACCTTCCTTTTATAATATGTGTACATAGAGAGAAGTTGACAAGTAATTAAAAGGGCTTGCTGAAAGTAACCTTAAAAATGTAGCTCTCAAAACCCAGTAGACTTGGAGAAAGTTTGTGTGCGTGTGTGTTTGTGTGTGTTCGCATTTGTGTGTACGTGTGTACAAGTGCATGTCTGTGTCTGCACCTATACATGTACATGTATGTCCTCCTCGGGTACAGAAGGACAAGAAGTGGCTGAATCTGAAAGATAGTAGCCCCAAAAGGATCACAGCATTGAACTATGTGCACATTTATTTAGAGCTTATTTCTCATGGCTAGAGTCTGTCTAGGGATGTGTGGTGGCTATAATTTAGCTGTTTCTTCAAGCCATCATATGGGGTTTGTTCTTAAAAGCCAGAGTGAGCCATTTGGTGAGTATCTGCCGTTTGTCATTTACCTAAAAGTCTGATGTGTTCTTAATAATCAGATACAACACTGGAAGTAGGGCTATTCTTCTTGTCTTACAGATGAAATTGAAGTTTGAAGGCCTAGCAAGTACAAGGCCCTGAGTTCAACCCCAGCACCCCCCCAAAAAAAAGTGTATTTGAAGTTTGGGCTGATGGGGAACTTGCCCCAAGATCCTAAAGTTAACCAGGGCTAGCCAGGCTGTGTGTGTGTTGGTCCGGAGCCCTTAGTCCTGGGATAGCTCTAGACCCTCTGCCCTCCTCAGCCCGCTGTAACCACACTTAGGTCCCACAGCCACCATGAGGTCATCAGTGGGCTGTGTTAGTGTGAAATTTTTAGAGCCTTCCCTGAGAGAGCCCTTTCCCGTAGCTTTGTTTTTGTGGAGTAAAATCTTGGTAATTTCATGACCATAAATAGTAGATGCCACCTTCTTCCTCTTTTTTCCCTGGCAGGAGCTTGAGGTGGGTCAACCCCAGGTGCTTCAGCCTCACAGCTGGCACTGACAGGCAACCAAGGTGCCGGATGCAGGGGGCAGCCAGTGATCCAGACCTGCCTTGGGGCTGCTGGCAGGGTCATACTATGAAGGGATCTGGCCACAGAGGTCTGAGCCAGCTGCCCCACCCACTCCCCACCTGTGGATGTACTAACTCTTGACACATTCTTCCTTTTTTATTTCTTTAAAAGACCCAAGATGTACAAAAGGCAATGGATGAGGGAAGATTCAAGGATGCTGTGAGACTCCGGGGGAGGTAAGTTATTTTAAAGAAAACCTTATTTCATCAGGGACTTATGTTCCTTGGGCCTGGTCATCTAGAAAGTGGTTAGAGGTTGTACTTATTCTATCTTGCTAATGAAAATTCGGAAATCAAATAATGTAATACACAAGGCTTTTTTTTTTTTTTTTGGCGCAGAGTGAAGGCCTACATGATACATCATTTTATTTTGGGGATGGAGGGGCAGGGTGAGGGTTGTACCCAATGAGATTAAGGTACAAGGTGACACATTGCCAGCATCTTGTAAAGAAATTTAGAACACGAGAATGCCACTTTTTCTTAAACTGTTTCTGAACTAAGAATAGCACCGTGGTTGCTGTCCAGGCTGTGCAGGTTGTGGGTAATATCGGGGCCCCTGTCTTCCCCAGTAGTGAGTAGACCAAATGAACATTTGCAGAGCATCTACCTTGGATAAAATTGTGATTCTGGGGGGCCCCATTCCCCCCCAGACTCCTCCGCATGGTGTCCCCTGTTCTCAGCTTTGACTCAACAATGTCCTTGTCTTTTAGGAGCTTTGAAGGCAACCTGAAGATATACAAGCGACTTGCCATCAAACTGCCTGATGATCAGATTCCGAAGGTAGGTGGCCCGCCTCTGGTGATGCCCCATCCTCTTGTGGGCCCAGTGCCCTCCTGCCCTCCTTGGCGCAAGTCCCAGCTAAAGTGATGACTCCTGGGAAAAGGTTGTCCTTGGCTTTGCTGACTGACCTTTCTATCCTGACCTCTCTCCTAATGTGGAGTGCAGTTACCTGGCATGCGTTTCCCCACCGAGCGGCAGATGGGAGCTTGCGTACATCGGGTGACCTGGGTCCGTCTTTGCCTCTTTTCAGACCAACTGCAATGTAGCTGTCATCAACGTGGGAGCACCTGCTGCTGGCATGAATGCGGCCGTGCGCTCTGCTGTGCGAGTGGGCATTGCCGAGGGCCACAAGATGTTCGCAGTCTATGACGGTTTTGATGGCTTCGCCAAAGGCCACGTGAGTCTCCCAGGAGTCCTCGGCAAGTGGGAATGTCACTGCATGTGAGGAAGCAAGCCCCTCACCTCCACCCCAAGCCTTCCAATACTTGTGATCCTGGGTTCTGTGACATTTTACCTGTAACAATTGCCTTGTTAAGAAATAGCTTCTGTTTTAGGAACCTGCCCTAAATCAGATTCTCAGCCTTCAAATTAAGCCCTGGGTGAAATGTATTTGCAAGTTTTCTCAAATGGCAAGGGGTATCAGGAGCATGTTGCCATCTGACAGCTGTGGAGAGAGAAGTCTTCCAAAGGTCCGAAGGTATTTTGAAGGGAGAAACAAGAGGATCTGTCCATTGAATATACACAGGTGTTAAAAAGGGAAGCAAGAATTACTCCACTCCCAGCCTGAGCCCACAGAAGGGGCAGAGTTGCAGTTTATAGAGAAGGAGTAAATATGAGAGTTGCTGGCTCTTAAGGACTGAGAGGAGCAGAGGTTTGGAGATGCTAAGTTGAGGTGCACATTAGATGGCTGAGGGAGCGTGTCCAGTGAGCAGGTGAACACCAGCATTGTGTCTTCATGAAGCATGTCCTGGAGATGTGTATGTCCTGGCAGCCTGTGGAGTGGAGGCTTCAGAGTCCTTACAGTTGTGAACTTAAGGAACTTTCCCCAAGGGCACAAGAGGAAGAAGGAGAGAAAGGAGGGCTGAAGCCTGAGCTCTCAGACTCCACTGCTAAGATGAGAGTCAGAACCCAGAACTGGAGACAGCAGCCCAGGATGCAGGAGTGGCAGAGGGGTGGGTGGAGTCACCTAATTGGCAGCATTGGGGGGCACCCATGATCCACTTTCCATTTTGACCACCTGAGACACAGCACCAGGTAAAGCTGGTGTCCTTCCACCCAAGTCTCGGTGGCCAACAGGGGACCAGGAATCCCTCCGTCCTGGAGACCTGCCCAGAACATAGCAGAGGGTTCACAAGGTAGCTGCTCCACCCAGGATCACATGTCCGGAAGCTGGCAGGCCTCAAGTGCCGCCACAGAACACAGAATCCCTTCTAAATGATTAACTCTGTCTGCTCAGGCACTCAGCTATGTTCTCTCTCTCTCTCTCTCTCTCTCTCTCTCTCTCTCTCTCTAAGAAACAAAGCTTTCTTTTAATTTTTTATCATTTTAAAAAGTGTACTATTTTTTACTTGCCAGCAGAGAATTTGACCATCTAATGTACCTATCCAGCGTACATCCCTGGGTAAACATGCAGTGCTCCCCAGGAAGGGAGGACAGAGTTTTATTGGGGTCCTCATTAATTGTCCACTCCACACCTTGAATCACTCAGCATCGCTGTAAGCAACACAGCCTGGTAAGGCTTCACAGTTCATTGTGGAACTAGCCTATTGAAAGACAGAAGTCTGAGCCATTTTTATTTTTTTTATTTGTACATATTTGCAGTACATAATGATTCCACTCATCACAGGGAGTTGACACCTATACAAAACATCTTAATTCTTTTTTATTTCCCCTCTCTCACTGAGCCCTTTTTGAAGTTTCATGATTCCCTTTCTTCTTCTTACTTCAGCTGTTTTACTCTGTTTGCACATTAGATCAAAGAAATCGGCTGGGGAGATGTCGGAGGTTGGACTGGCCAAGGAGGGTCCATTCTTGGGACAAAACGGTAATTTACAAGTGTTATATCTCTGACTTCTTCTTAAGGAAGAAAAGGGGGCTTATTCTAGAAGAGAACAGTTGGGTGTTGGTGCTTCTTCTAACGTATTGTAAAGAATTCCTAAAGGAAGAGGCACTGGGGCACAGTACCCATCTACCCCTGAAACGTGATCATATTTTAGGCAGCTGAGATGAATGTCAGAGCTCAGAAGGAGAGGGAAGGTAACTTGTATTAGTCGTTCTCATTGCTGGGAACAATACCTGACATCCCAGCTTAAAAAGAGGAGAGGTTTGCTTGGTTCATAGTTTCCAGCGGGTTCAGTCCAAAGTTGGCTGGCTGCAAGGCAGAAACGCATGGAGGAAGGGGCTGGGGAAGGAACGCTGCTCACTCTGTGGCAACCAGGAAGCATATACCCCTCCAGCTCACATCTGCAGCCAGGTGCCACCTCCCAGCAACACATTCAGCTACAGAACTCATCAATGAATGAACCCACTGATGAGGATAGCGCCCCAAGATCTGCTCTCCTTCCAAAAACATGACACTTTGGGGGATATTTTAGATCAAAACCATAGCACTTGTGCACATTTTTCTCTAATGATTCCTTACTTCCATTTTGTTGAAGAGCAAAACAGTGTGCAAAAAGCCTCTGTCTGGCACAGGTCATAAAGATGAGTGATGATCCTGAGCCTTGGTGACTGCACTATGTAAACAAGCACTTCAGCTTTGCTGAAGGAGGCTCCTGTTGGTGGGACCCACAGAACTAAGCTGCATGGTAACATGAGGCTCAGATTTCCACAGCTGAGAAAATGACCTAATTCTAGTATCAAAATACACTTTTCTGAATTACAGTAAACTTTATTGTTCCCACATAGCTGAGGTTAGGATATTTTCACAAGGTATGATATTTAATATTAAATCTAAGTCTTTTTCATTGGTGATTATCTCAACTGTTCAACCATTAATATCAGTCCTTATTATAGTTCACATTTTAATATGGAAGAAAGTAATTTTTAGGTAAATCTAAAAAACGTTGGGGTCCGTGTAACTGTGGTATACTCTTCCAAGGAAATCAAATTAATCCTTTGTGCTGCTTTAAAAACAGGACTTCAATACCAGCTGACTAATGACGAGGATTCCACAGAGCTGGAGTAGATCTCTGAAGCTACCTGTGTCTACTCTTACCAAATGCCATGGTGTTGGTCCTTTGGGTGGCAAAGCTCTAGTTAGAAGTAGGTGTATCTGTTGCTAGGCACGATGGCACATGCCTGTAATCCCAGCCCTTGGGAGGCTGAGGCAGGAGAATTGCTGTGAGTTCAAAGCCAGCCTGGGCTACACAGTTAGTTCAAGGCCAGCCTGAACTACATAGCGAGACCTTGTCTCAAAAAACAAAACAACAAAAAAGAAGTAGATGTGTCTATAAACATGTGTCCCAGGCTTCTGGAAACTGGCCACAACACCCCAAGTGTAGGGGTGCTGGACATTGTCTAGAGTAGTTAGGGGGACAAGTTGGCAGTATTGGACATATTCTAGTATACGTGCTACCAAAACTAGCACTGTTGGACATATTCTGAAGGTGCTTTAAAAACTACATCAGAAGGCCGCGGAGATTTTGCAGTTAGCTATGTCCACTTGTCTGCTCTGATTTGCAATGCTTTAATATAACCCTGAAACTTCTGCAAAAATACCAAAAGCACAAGCACTTTCTTTTCTCCAGTAAGCATGAAAAATTAGCCGATGGATGTTAGATGGAATCTTGGGATGAGGCATAGCCAAATATCGTTTACCTGACGCTTGATTGTATCATTTGAAATAGGTGCCAACACGGGAGAAGAATAGCAAGCGTAGGTGATATGGTTTTAAATGAATTAAATTGAATAATATATACATAACAGTTTTTTGGAAGCTGGTTATTTCCATTTAAACAATTAGTGATAACAATTGCAAGCTATCGTGGTTAATTTTTTTTCTAATAAGGCAGTAGAATTCTTTTTAGTTAGAGCAATTAGTTGAAACTGTTCTCACTTACTTTTGAAATGCTACCTTTTGATATGTGATTCCTGCCCACTGCTACTTTGTGAAACCGTTCCCCAGCTCTCACTGCCTGAGCTGCCATCTGCCAACCATGACAGCAGTGGGGAAGCAGCTAACCATCCACTGCCCTTAGCACCACAGTTTGGCTGGAGACAGGGAGGTGGGAGCAGAGGCCTGGGAGCCAGAGTGGTCTCCAAGGGGTTGACACTTACCATGATGCGTGTCATGGTGTGTGTGAAGCTTGTAAAAATGCCTGACCTCTCCTCCTGGTCTGTTTTTAGTACTCTGCCTGGAAAGTACTTGACACAGATCGCTGAGCAGATGCGTGTCCATAATATCAATGCCCTCTTGATCATTGGTGGATTTGAGGTATGGTATTGTTTTAGTTTTGAGGTCTGAGTGATAACCCTGGACTGGCTCCACACAAACATAGTACTTGTTGACTACTCTCCAGGAACTGGAATTACAGATTCCTGAGCCCAACTGCCTGTGACTAATTGTAATGCAGAAGAATAACACGGCAAGATGTGGCATAAGACTGTCCTAGTTCCAATGAAGTAATGTACTGGAGAAGCCAAGGCTTTGCTCCTTAACTGACACTTGTCTATTCTATGAGTTCTGATTTCCAGTCTATGGAAATCCATCTCTTGAATTTGAAGTCAGTTGTCTCTTTAGAGAGGAAAGTAGTTACATGGTTAAATTTCCTTTATAGATTTTTTAAATCATGTACAGTATTGGACTGTAGTCTTTACTTATGTTCCATTCAATAAAGACCAGTCCCAAGATAACCTTTTGATTAAAAATATAAGAACCCCAAATAATCAGATTCGTACCAATAAGAGATTATTTAGTCCTACTTCTAAATGATAATGTCAAATTTTCTCCTTTGTGCTTAGAAAAACCGCTTATCCTTGTCTGTGGCCTTAATGCATCTCTGTGTTGATTTTTTAGTGGTCCATGGTATCCCAATGTGTACCCTGAGTGCTGTGGTAGAAGTGGCTCCCCGAGGCTCCCACGCCTCGCTCCTAGTGGCACCCCTCCGTGTCCCTCTCTCCCTTTTCCCAGCCCCCACAGTCACACACACTTATCTGACAGGCCTACCTGGGACTCCTAGAGCTGTCAGCTGCCCGGGAGAAACACGAGGAATTCTGTGTCCCTATGGTTATGGTTCCTGCTACTGTCTCCAACAATGTACCCGGTTCCGATTTCAGCATCGGGGCAGACACAGCTCTGAATACTATCACAGACGTAAGTGCGTATGTGCCAGCAAAGCAGGTGCGGCTGATGCTAACCCCAGCTCTGGGCCCTTTTATCTACCAGTGCACTAGAAATAGCTTCTGCTAGCCACAAATACCTAAATGAACTCTTTGATTTATTTTTGCACAAAAATATATTTAAAAGTCTTTAGGCTCTGAAAATTATTGATCTAGCTCCCCAGCTTTTTATCACCCATCCTCCTGTGCAGCTGCTGGGCTTGCATCTCATCACTGTCCAGACCCATGAAGTGACAGTGGGCTTCCATAGCTCAAGCAGATCATATCACAGTGTTTTGTGGTTTGATAAACATTAAAATTAGTTGTGGTTTTTTTTTTCGGCTAAACCTAATTTATTTCCAACCAGTAACATCTTATCATGATAAATCTTGAGTTCAAGGTTCTCTACTTGTTGCTTAAGGGTAGACATTGAACTAAATATCTTATAATTGTATTCATTGACCTGAATTCATTGTTAGCATTTATTATATTTTGTTTATGGCCATTCACATTATTTTTCCATTAGTAAATTGGTGATCTTAAATTACATCCAAAAATATTAATGCTGTTTTAGTTAGGTTTTTTTTTTAATTGGAATCTAAACTGTTTCAGTAATTCTCAAGTTTTTATGTTCCTTAGGAGACCTAGTTCCTATAAATAATGTTTTTCTAAGACTTTTTTTTCTTAAATTCTTGGCACCAAACATATTTCTAACACTGGTAAATAAAAGCCCCCCCCAAAAGCTTCAAAAATAAAAAATTCAAATGGTAAGTATTGCTTAGCACTTATTCCTTGCTTTTCTGAACTTCTTAAAACTTCCTCAATTTCTTTACTAAAGCATCGTGTCCAGTGTCTCCTGGAAGCGATATCTGTTTTATTTATTTGCCATCACTAACCTCTTACTTAGATGATGCATGTGCTTTCTGGTGACTGTTTTTACAGCTTTTGCTGCTAGTGACCAAGTCAGGCTCTTGATGAATTTTCATTTGTGAATGTAAAAATGAGTGTCTCCCACAAAATGAATTTTGTATTTTTTTTCTCTCTCTCTTTTATCTGCTTTAGCTAGATTTTAAGTCTGCATAAGCTGAGTTTGAAGGGAAAGCAATTAGAGCTTTTATCCTCATTGTCACCTAATTAAATTCACCTTAGTGGCCTAGCTGGGGATCTGGACAGCTGTCATTTGCATTTAGTGTGAGCAAAGCTTCTGTAGGTGATGGCCATGATTGGTGTTTATCTGAAGTTGGTGTTAGTCTCCTCGCTGACATTTGACAAGCACTTTTAGGCATGAAAGAACGTTTCCCTCATTTCTAAGTCCAAGTTCCTCTGCTATTGTTTTCCCCTAGATTTTAAATATATAATACATAGTGGAAAACTGGAAAACCAAAATATATATGGAAAAAAACCCCAAATTATCTATCCCTTTTTCCTTTTACTTCCCTTATAAGGGTTTTTGTAAATTTTCTTAAATTTAGTCCTTTATTCATTTGGGTTTTTCAAGGCTAGCCTGACCAGTGACAATGTTTGAGAAAGAAAAAAGAACAAGCAGGTAGTTTACCATTCCTGATGGATTCAGGCACAATCGTATATGTGGTAAGTGTGTGAGTGTGTGTGTGTGTGTTCTGTGTTGCCCACTCCATTGCTGAGGCTCCAAGGGGCTGGATCATCTTGGCATCTTGGTTCTGCTCTCTCAAGGTAGGTGGCCAAGGCCGGGCCACTTAGGGTACCCTCAGTGAGTGCTGCGATTGCTCTAGAGCCTGGTGAGGGGTGAGAAGACAGTGAAGTGTCCTGTCATGTCTCCTAAAGGTAGAATCCAAAATATGAGTATGGCACTAGTTTCTTCCAGTGTTCTGTTTTATAAACGATGAAGTTGGTTCGTTTTTAGTAGTTTGAGTTGGTTCTGAACTAGGCTAGGCTGACCGTAACTATGACAGGAGGCTGGCATCATCTCCCAGAAATGAGGGCATGAGGGACATGAGGCAACTTTACACAAGTTCCCCCATGTCCCTTCTGCCACTGTTCTTGTAGCTCAAGGACCCATAGCAAGTTAGTATCAGTTCACTAACTGTATTTAGTAGCTTAAAACAGGTGTCCTAAACAGGTCACCTGTGTGGTCTGGATAGCATTTAATTTTACAATCCAAGGACATCCCCCAGTAGCAAGTGGTTCCTTTGGTTCACAGAGTTCATTGGTTCTCAACTGCAGGTGTTTTTGCACTGAGGGGACATTTGCAATGTCAAGGAGCATTTTGGGTTGTTAGAACTGTGAAGGAGGCTGTCCCTGGTGTCTAGTGGGTAGAGGTTAGGGATTCTGCTCATTATCCTGCAGTGTGCAGGACAGTCCCCACCGCAGGGAATGACCTGGCTCTATCAAGGTTGAGAAAGCCCGAGATACTCTTATTTTATTAAACTTTCATCACCTTTAAATGTTTAGCCATTTTTTTCATTCATTGTTTCCTCCTTGTCAAGGGTGATGCTTGGCTTATAGATGCATCCTTAGAAATGAACCTCAGTACACACAGATAGTGAGGCTTGTGGACAGAACAGAGTTAATAAAGTACCTCAGAGCAGGTATTTGGGACAGTCTCATGATACAGCTATAGGACTTTTCAGTTGGCCTTTTTATCCCTCAGCATTGGTGCAGTACTTTCTTCCAGCCCAAAACAACCGAAGCAAGCTGAGTGTGAGTCGCCAGTGTGAATGCCGTGAAGGTGGCATTGACCACAGCCCAGCTAATAGCCCTGAACTGTGATTGCCAAGAAGCAGAAAACCATGATTATGTCCCTAGAACTCTATTGCATCTCTTTTCTTGGTGTGGATTGTTCCAAATGTGCAGGGAAGCTTGATGGTGTTGTAAGATGTGCACACCTGGTGCCGAGAGCAGGTACAGCCACCGGCACTCCTCACAGGACCCGGAGGCAAGACTCTTCTGTGCCTTCAGAGCTCTGACTTTCCTGGGAAGGGCTCCCCAGCCCCAGGTTGCTCCCCAGGTTGCTTGGAGATTGAAGGAAACAAAAGAGGAGTGAAAGGGAGCAGAACATACAAAGTACTTGCAGCAATACAACCAGTATCAGAGGTATCACCCCTGCCTGCAGTCACCCTTTCTCAGACACCCCAGACCCCGCCTGGCCAGCACAGAATACTCCAGTCTCCAAGCTGATTGCCTGCCCCCTTTGAATTCAGGCGGAAGCCTTCTAAGAAAGACAGCCAGTGTCCTGAGATAGAGCCTGTCCCAGATTAACCCTGACCTAGGCTCTTCCTCAGTAAAGTGAGTGAAAATGCTTTTCTGAAAGTGCTGAGGAGCCCAGAAAATGGTGTGGGCACTGGTCAGTGGCATCCCTGGACAGTTCTGATGTAGATTGGCATTTTGGATGAATCCCCACCGTAAGTGCTACAACCAGAGTCCAAAGGCAAAGCCCATATGGAGACCCCTGCTAGGGGCCACGTACAAGGTTCTGGTGGAGGTGAGGGCTAGCCATGGTGGACACTGGGGAGACCCTGCCCACACTATGCCATCATCTCCCAGTGCTGACCGACCTGTGTTATCTTCCTACTGACCACTCCAAGGACTAATCTACCGCAGGTGCACAGCCCATTGTCAGAATCCTTGCCCTACACAGGCACTAGAACTCAGAATGTTTGGGTTGCAGAAAGGTACTACAAACATGTACCATTTATTATAAAATTCTTGTAGAAAAGCCTGAGTCCCCACCTGCTTCCAACATTAATATCTCTGTAGCAGATTAGACTGATACATTGAGAAACAGCTAAGACTATAAATGGGTTGGGCTTACCACCAAAAAAATGGTTTATAGAGACTCCTTGCCCTGTTGGGAACTGCTTGGATTTAGAAACTGTGGGTGAGTGGACCTGCATTCTACCACTAACTTGGTTAACACCCAAGGCAGAGAGCCTTTAGCTATGGGCTATAGCCTATATATAGCCTTTAGCCTATGTGTGAAAGAATAGCTCACCTTCTTGACATTAGAGATGAATGGTTTCACACTGGAATTCCAAAGCAGTTGACTGGGTTCTTGCTGGTCTGTCCTGCTGTCAATGTAAGTACTGCCCAGGTCTGAAAGGGAAGCTCCCTGCAGAAGGGAAGCGATCATCCTCACTAATCAGAGAGGTCGCAGAAGCCTGAGGTCCCCAATGGCAGACCTGTGGTAACGTAATCGCATGCCTCCTTCATGTCCACCTGCTGTGGCAGCACATGCCCGCCTGCAGACCTCACCGCATTGGTGCTGTCAGTCTTTGATGTCCTCCTGACAGCCATGTGCTCTGCCTGCCCTGTGCCTGCAGAAGTTACAGGACTGGCATTTGATTGTACTTAAACCTCCCAACCTGATTGGCTTTCTCCACCTACTCTGATGCCAAGAACCGAGCAGCTAGCTGTTCTGTCTAATGACTAACACTATGATGCTTCCTCTGTCCCCTGCCTGATGCCTGCTTTGCTGCTTGCTTTGCACCACCTTAACTCGGCTGCTTCTGGCCTCCTCCTATGGGATGAGGGGGACAAGGACAAGAGCCACGCCGTGTGGCCCGTGCATGATTGAGGCACACCCTGCTCCCTGCATAGATGCTAATCTGGGCATCTTTGGCTCTATTGATCAGCATGAAACAGCTTCACCCTGGTGACTCAGGTCCCTCTGTCACGTCCTGGAGCCACAGCCCACACCCAGTGACCAGCAGGTGATGTGCCTGTGCCCTGCTAACTGCCACGGCCCTGCTGCTTCAGGCTTTCCACAGTGCGCTCGTGATGGCTAAGGCGCGAGACAGCCATGAGGAGTTTTGCATTCCTATGTGCGTCCTCTCTGCTACTCTTAGCAACAATGTCCCGGGCACAGACTTTAGTATTGGTTCTGATACGTCCCTGAATGTGGTTGTTGAGGTAAGAGAACTCTGTTTCTACTCTTGCTTTGTTTTGTCTTAACCACGTGTTTCTTCTACCTTAAGACTGCCCGTCAGGCCCAGCTCCCATGGGGGGTCTTTGTCCTCTCCCATCCCACCCCGAGCCAGTCAGTGGCACATGCCTGTAGTCCCAGTTACTTGGAGGCAAAGGGAGGAGGATGTAAGTTCAGGGTCAGCTTGGGCGACTGAGCAAGACCTTGTCTCAAAATAAAAATTAAATAAGGGCTGGGGGTGTAGCTTAGTGGTAGAGCACTTGCCTAGCATGTGTGAGGTCCTGGGTTCCACCACCAGCACTGCCACAATGATAGATAGATAGATAGATAGATAGACAGACAGACAGACAGACAGATAGAGGAAGGAAAAAGAAAAAGGAAAGAAACTGAAAGGGGAAACCCATTTAAATAATCTTTCAGTACAAATGAACCAAATTTGTTATTTTCTCCCCATTAGCTGGACTTTTTAATCACACATTCTATAACAGGATAATCCTAGTTCCTCTTGGAGGAAGCCTGTCTTTATCAATTAAAAACAAAATGTTGAATACAGTCCTTTGCATAATATGTCTATACCACTTACGCATGGGAGCTGTGGGCATCATTTCTGGTAAGGCCTGTTGCTTCTGTCCAAAGTCTAATAATTGCAAGAGGTGCGACACTAGAGGAGGGTCATTGAGCAAGTCCCAGAAATATGCACAAAGGGGAGTTGGATGGCGGGTGAGTACGAGAGCTTCCAAACAGAGCGTGCTGATCGTCTGTGCAGGAGTCACAGGCCACCACTTGAACGCACATCTTTCTGGTGAGATGAGAGAGGCACTGTAGGAGCAAGAGTCACACTCTCCCAGGAGAGTGCCTTACCACGGACTGATCCAGAATGTCCCAGGTATGGCACTGACATCCACACCAGAGCACGTGTAATGTGCCAAGCTCCCATGAGCCCAATATGCAGACCCCTCTCCGCTGGATGTGAAGACTTCTGAGGTAGCTCCAAAGGCCTTTGCTTCAGGGAGTGGCCCCCCACTCAGCAGGAAGAAGGATGGTGCCCATGGTGTGGTAACTTCTTTAAACATTTACATCCAAGTTGGCGCCAGAGTTTGCAGGGAGAAATCACAACTTTGTTGGATGCATTTCTTAGTTCAACTTGGCACAGAACCTCAGAGAATGGCAGTTGCATTCCAGGTTCTTCTAAGTTGAATTATAAGGCAGGAAAAAGAGAACAAAGGCAGCTAGGCCAAACATCCTAAATCTCCATTAGAATCTTTGCACGCAACTCTTAAATGGTTAGACACCTTTTTGGTATCTCCATCATGCTTGTTCTTGGGATGTCCTCAGCAGAGGGTCTGCCTCCCAGAGGCTGGCCTCAGCTCAGGACCAAGGTAGAGGCTTCCTTGGGCACTGCTTGCCCTCCCAAGAGTTCTGTTTCTTTGCATGTTGAATAAGATTGTAGACAAGCTAGTAAGCTATCCCCCAGTCATT
Source organism: Hystrix cristata (assembly GCA_004026905.1). Lineage (NCBI taxonomy): Eukaryota > Metazoa > Chordata > Mammalia > Rodentia > Hystricidae > Hystrix > Hystrix cristata. Next base: position 109,447 of record PVJO010001915.1, read on the forward strand.
GAGTGCTGTGAGGGCCCAGGCCTTGTCCTGGCATTCCTCTCCTTTAGCGCCTCCCAGGACAACATCTACCCTCTCAGCAGCTTTAACCCCCTCCATGCTCCTAGCACAGAACTTCCCTGGCTTCACTGGCAGGAAATGAGCTTCACTCAGCTTTCAGAGGATCGCCCCAGATTCTGCCCCAGCCTCTGCCTCATCTGGTCACTCAAGTTCAGCAGTCAGCTGCTCCCGTGAAGGAATGCCATAATCCTGGGAAAATTAACTTCCTAATTTGTTAAAAGAGCAAGAGCATTCCCTTGCCAGAGTCCTCTGGATTTTACCCCTCTCCTAACACCATAGTAAACTCTACTTTATCATTTAACCTTTCATTAATATTTTTCAAAAACTAGTATAGCAATACGGTAGCAATGTTTCAGCTGTAGCTTGGAGCTGTAGCTGTAGCTTGTAGTGTGACCGGTCCCATTGGTTTTCCTCTAAAGAATCATCTGTATGTGACATGGGCGGGCATTGGTGCTTGATGCTCATTGTAAAGGGCAGCTGGTGCTGCCCAGCAAGCCCAGCTATGGCCACTCTACACGCCACACAGTGGGGACGACCGTGCCCGAGCCTTCCTCCCACCCAAGCTACCAGGGCTACCAGGGCCACCAGGGTACGACCAGATGGCATTTGTACCATGGCTTTTCCTTGTCTCTGCTTCTTTTAGTAATTGAATGAGACATGGCTGGAATAGATTACTATATTTAGAAGCCTTCAAGATATAATCTGGGTAACAAGAGTATTTAGGAACGATGTATTTCAACTCCAAGCAGGGGCGGATGGTTGTGATCCAGCTGTCATTTTCTACAGCCAGCGGCATGCAGAGACCTGGGCCTCTGCTCAGCTGTCAGCTTCGCTCTTCACACCGTGACTCACTACCAGCCCGCTGGGTCGGGGTTTGCGACTGCAGCCTCACAACAGAGCTTCTTTGTCGGGAGTGTTTGTTTCCTGTTAAGTGATTATGACATTGTTCTTCGAATTAGTGACAATAATTCTCCTTAGGATGGGCATGTGAGGAGATGACATCGAGACATGATTTTGCTCCTGTAGGGGGACCTGATGTCCACCTGCCTGCCCCAACATAGCCACCTCTCTTCTGCAACCCCTGCCATGGCTCTAAGACAAAGACTGTGCAATGAGGCTTTAAGGGCTCGAATGCCATATTAAAATACCCAATACAAACACAACATTGATCTCTTTTTCTTCTTTACTTCTTGCCTTCTAGAGAATGCAAAAGTGTTCACTCACTAAAGCACAGAGTGAATCTTGAATAAATCAACTAATTTGGGGGGAGGGTAAGAATCTATCAAAGAATTGAAATTACAGGTTGGGATGATTTTAATCAAACTCATATCTGTTAATCCAAGTTGTCTTTTACACTTAACAAAAGCACTCAATTGAAAATTTCCAAATTGTTATTATTATTTTATTATTTTATTCTGGCACAAAACCAACCCTCTTCACTCTTCCCCTAAAGGTCTGTGACACTTGGTCTCAAGCCCAGGGCCCCGTCTCCTTTTATGAGTTCACTCTCTACTAGAACCACGGGGACAAGTTTGCTGGATGATACATGCATTTATTGCATGCAGTGACTTTTATTGAGCACCTGCAATGTTGGAGGCACAGCTGGCTGCCGACGGTACAGCAATGTGTAATTCCTGCTCTCATGGAATTTGCATCTAGTGAGAAAGATAGACCCACATCAGATAACTACACTAATGGTTGCAGGAAGATGTACTGGAATGGCTTCTTTGAAGAAAGGAGGCAAAGGCCATGAGAGCCTCTGTCAGGGGCAGCATATTCCTGAGGAAGTGACATTAAACTGGGTTGAGCTAAGTAGGCAGGAAGGAGCCTGAGTTTCCTGAGGCTGTTGTAACAAGTGACCACAAACTTGTGGCTTAAAGCAATATTCACTTTGCCACAGCTGGGCAGAAGTCAGGGATCTGAGGTAAAGCGATGGGCTCGTGGGAGCAGCTTCTTGGTTCTTAAGGTTTCTAGAGCTCCATCCCTGGAAGGCCTTGGGCCTCGGCCTCTCCTCTGTTCACTAAACCAGCATACAGCATCTTGCTCCAGTGCATGGTGACCTTCTGCCTCTGCAGCCAATCCTACTGTGCCTCTCCCTTCTCAGAACACACATGATGGCGCTTAAGGCCTGGATAATCCAGGAGAATCTCCATGTGTCCAGATCCTTAATTTACTCCCATGTAAGGGAACATTCTTGGTCTCCAGATACTGGGCTCAGGAGATCTTTGGTGCTTCTGTACCAGTCCACCACCATGGCTAGAGACCAGTATGCACGAAGGGCCTGAGGACTGAGCACAACACGTTTCTGGGCCAGGACAGCAGCTGGAGCTGAGTAGTTAGTGAAGGGTTTTGAGTAGGGCTAGAACTCAATCACATTTGGTCTTTCTAGATGGATCTCACCTGTGTGTGGACAGCTTGGATACCAAGTACTGGGTTAGAGGCTTTTACAGAGTCCCAAGGAAATGAGTGGCATCTAGATTGAGGCGACTGCTGGGAGGTGGCAAGGGGGTTTTTCTTGTTATTCTTCACCCCAAGCCTGGGGCCTCATGGAGGGTGGACGGCAGGATGTTTCATTCTGAGACTTGGTGCCTGTGTGTCTGGAGTGCTTCTCTGGGTGTCTGTCTAAGAAGCTACTGTCTGTGAACAAAGGTAGCCTAACCTCCATTGGTACCCTGAAGATGACCAAAACCCAAACATCACAGGGAGCTTTTGAAATGAAAAGAAAATAGCACAGTGATAGCCATTAATCAAGATGGCTAGTTGATACTCCCATAAAATCTCACTTCACACTAGCTCAGTGTTGACCTGTGAAAGCACCAAGGACACATTCGAAAAGCAGAGCAAGCTGGCTTGAGTGACCCTCTTTCTCATCACCTTCTGAGGTGTCCAGGAGAAGGGTAGTACCGGATCAGGTCCCCACCCTGGGTAACTAGAGTGAGCACAGGGCAGCTGTCATGTGGAGGCAGCATTCTGGCAGCTGTGTGCACTGTCCCTCTCTGTCCAATGCTCCTGACTGCATGCCCAGGCTTAGTGAAGGGACTTGCTGTGGCTTGTGGGGGAACTGGGGCACTGGCTGAGATCTTGCCTTGGAATGACTGATCCCTTCTCTCTGTGACCAGACATGTGACCGGATCAAACAGTCCGCTAGTGGGACCAAGCGTCGTGTGTTCATCATTGAGACCATGGGTGGCTACTGTGGCTACCTGGCCAACATGGGGGGACTCGCAGCCGGAGCCGATGCTGCCTACATTTTCGAAGAGCCATTTGACATCAGAGATCTGCAGGTATGTCATTGGGGCAGACCTCTGTGAGCACTGTTCACTTCAGAATCCATTCGGTGCTGCTTTTGGGGATATGGAGGTGGTATTGTAAAATATCCCACACCACGTGCCCTTCAGTTATCATCTCGTTGGAGCCAGATGTTTTTACTTTGGTACCAGGAGCACTTCCAATTCATGACAGCAAATAGATGGATGAGGGCCCCTATTATTCTTGTACCTGAAACCCAGTCTTATTTATGCTCTTTTAGTTTATAATGATTTCATCTATTATGTTTTTCTTACATATATCAAAAGGCATTCAAAGATGATGTGTACTCATTTAATACTATCTGATATTTTAAGCAGCTTCTCTTAGGCCTCAAGATATGGCCACAGGCCAGACTTCCCGCATCCCTGTGTACCTGAGTGTGGGAAGATTTGTGGGGTTGGAGGGAAACGTCCTGGCTGGAGCTTCAGCACCTGCCCCCGGGCAGCAGCCTAGTGTGCTGTGCAATGCAGGGTCAGCTGGGAAGGTGAGGTGCCCACCGCGAGGGTGGATGGAGCTGCCTGGGACAGCACAGTGGCTTGATTCTCATCAGCGGATGGCACTCGGGGACGCCAATTAGAAACAAAACAGCAGCCAAACTTACTGTTGTTTTTCCTGCTTCATTCTGTTATTTTTTATAATATTTTTAAGTTAACAAATACATTTTTTAGAGCAGTGTTGTAGCATAATAATGCAGAAGTTACCTAGAGAGATTTCCCATATACTGTACCCCATATTTACCCTCCCCCACAGTGGGACGTGTTACTGTGCATGAGCCTTCCCTGACAAATCACTGCCCGAGTCCATGAGGACACGCTCTGGGCGTAGCCACAGTTCTCAATCCCAAGGTCTCTGATGCTACCACGTCCACCTTGAAACCAACAAAGGCTGCAGCCCCTGGCTTCCCACAGCCTCTAACCCTTTTAGGTGACAGGCTGGCGCAGCTGTTGAGGGCTCTAAGCTTCAGTCCCTCAAGGCCCAGAACTGGTCAAAGCCTCCTCCAGGAGAAAAAGGGACAGGTGTCCAGGGACGGGTGGGAGCCTCCACCAGCTGCAGGTGGTTGTGGGTCGGGTGGGGAGGAGAAAGCAGGAGGCCCTGAGGGCCAGTGTCCGTGGGACCCTGCACCCTTGATAAGCTGCTAAACACCCTGCGGAAGGAGCAACATGGGCAGATAAGATACAAATTGAGGGACTCTGCTTGTGAACGTCATGGCGATACCTGATTCTGAACCAAATCAAGCAAAGACATGGTCTGGTGTTTTTTTGTTCAGTTTTGTTTTTGCTTTTGCTTTCTTCGTTTTTGTGGTACTAGAGATGGAACCCCGAGGCTCCATTCTGAGCTACATCCCCAGCTATTCCATGCCTTTTGTGAGACAAGGCCTCTCTAAGCCACTAAATTGCCCAGGCTGGGCTCGAACTTGCAATCCTCCTGCCTCAGCCTCCCAGAGTACTGCAATTACCGACATGTACCACCATGCCTGGCTTAGTGTTGTTATTAATGACATGTCTGTATATCTGCCATGGACATTAGAACCATGAATTTATTGGCAGCACTGAATTTTTTATGCTTCAAAATTCTATCTAAAGACAGTGCCATCTCGCACTTACCACAGCTCTTGTCATATGGTCGATGCTTTGTTATATGTAAAAGCCCCTATTTTTTTACGATAAGTCACTAGGAAATAACTTTTTGTGATCTTTGCACATTAAGATGTCATTGCACATTCTTCTTTCAAGACATTTTTTACCCTTAACAGAATTCATGTATGGATATGAGTCTTTAAATTTTTTTCTTGGTCAGAAAATGTTCATAAGGATTCTATATAAAGTCAGGCAATAGATAGTTATTTTCTTCTGAAAGTTCTAAGAACATATTGTCATGAAATTGACAAGGAGCAATAGATAAGTGTAAAAGCATGAGGCAAATACACAGAGTAAAATAGCATTTAAAGAGGGCAACCTGTTTATTCCAAAAACATTCCCTGTAGGTGTTATAAATTCCACTCGCTAAATATGCCCAGTATTGGAGACCCATGCGTGAGTTAGCTTTCCCGTTCCTGGGACACAATACCCACCAGACAACTTAGAAGAGGGTTAATTTAGCTCAGTTTCAGGGGATTCAGTCCATGGCCAGTTGGCTGCAAGGCAGAAACAGTGTAGGGAACGGTGTGGTGGAGCAAAGCTTCTTAGCTCTCAGCAGCCAAGAAGCAGAGCAGTGGAACAGCCCCAAAGAAGAAAGGACCAGGGACCAGAAATAAACCCACCCAGACACACCCAGAAGTGTGCACCACCATTCCCTGGACAGCTCCCAAGACAATCAGGTTGACAGCATCAATAAGTTGACATTGTCAAGCTTAACCCAGGCCTACTTCTGTTACACATGTAATCTTCACTTAGGATTGTTACCTTTGCATTTACCACCACCTGATACAGTCTTGTGGTTTGTAGTCGCCCACCAACAAGTCATGAAAGCTGCCACCTTCTCTCTTACTTGCTGCTACATTCTAGCACTTTCCTTAGAGTACTGGCTCACAGTAGTTGCCTAATAAGTTTATGGGCTGATGAACAAAATCATTTTTTTCTAGTCCAATGTGGAGCACCTGACAGAGAAAATGAAGACCACCATCCAAAGAGGTCTTGTGCTCAGGTAATGGAAATATACTTGTAATCTTACTTTGTTTTAGACCCAGATTCTTAGACTCCATCTTCTGCTCTGAAACATTAAGCAGCTTGTTCCTTTTGCCACTGATTCTCACTGTGAATACTAAAAAAACACGAAAGTACGTGTTTGCATTTAAATAAAAGGTGATTTTTTTTTTTTTAGATTTATTTTTGCTTTGTTTGTAGTTTGGATTTTGGGTTTGTTTGTTTTTCAAGATGTCTCCCGATCATTTAAGCCCCTGAACTTTATGAAGAAAGGAGTAAATACCCAGTGTCAGGGCCACGGCAGAGGGTTCGGGTGACTGAGCTGACAGCTGGCCAAGCATCCCGGGCCGCCTGCAGACCGGCAGGGCTGGGACACCTCCCCAGAAAACCCCACTCCCTGGCACCTGGTGAGTGAACTCAGCTGCTTCCCACTCATTTCAGAAATGAGAGCTGTAGTGAGAATTACACCACCGACTTCATTTACCAGCTCTACTCCGAAGAAGGAAAAGGGGTGTTCGACTGCAGGAAGAATGTGCTGGGCCACATGCAGCAGGTAGGGTGACATCCCAGAGTCCCTGGAGCCCTCATGAGCCCACAAAAACAGCAAACAGTGCATTGTTCTTGTGACCCTTTTTTAGGCTGGTGCCTTATTTTAGCCATTTTGGGGGAAGATGTTTCTTTATAAACAATTCCATGATGATTTAAAAATAACATCTAGTTTTTGAGTCATACAGAATACCATCAGCTTTAAGGATTCTTTCTCTTATTTGGGTATATGGGGGTTTTAAGAAAAATTACCAACTTTCATGTAAAGAGTGACGCAGGTTCTTTGGAAATGCTTATCCAAATTAAATACTTTGTTAAATTTTGGGGTTTATTGTCTAAAATGGAACATCAGCTCAGTGATGCTTGAGATTTACACAAAGTCAAAAAGATTTGGCAAGAATTGTAGGCTCTCACTTTGATTTGTAACTATGCCCACGTGACAGTAGAGCTGGGCTTGGGGAAAGTGGCCCTAGGTCTTTACCTCCTCTTCCTTGTATTTTACAAAATTTTTAAACTAGTCCTCAGTTTTATCAGATTCTTAAATTATGATCCCTCCCAACCCCCAAATAAGTGTACAAAACCCTGAAAGAAAATTCTAAAATAATGAGAACCGTTAGTTGTTTGTCTAGTTGATGAAAATCCTCATCTCATGAGGACAAAGCGAGTATAGGCTACAGGAATCAGATTTTTGCTTTGTTTTTCTTTTTTTTTTTTTTTGGTCCCAACTTTATATAAAAAAGAGCAAACTATATTTGCAAGTTTGCGTCCATTAGAAATATGTGAATTTTTATTGAATTACAAAAAATTTCATTTGTTTTTAAAAAAATAAGCAGGAAAGTATTGTTGTATAATTATATTTCACATAACTTACCCACCAACAGGGTGGAGCACCTTCTCCATTTGATAGAAACTTTGGAACTAAAATCTCTGCGCGAGCTATGGAATGGATCACCGCCAAACTGAAGGAGTCCCACGGCAAAGGTACAAGGTCACGGGGAGGGCGGGTACAGCACAGAGAGGCAGAGCATTGTTACATGAATTAGGGTGTTCTTCCTTCTGAAGTTTAGCATTCGGTAATAACAATGGTAGTCTCTGAGTACTACTGTTACAACTCTCAGGGTCATAAGTACAAATATAAGCTATGATCAGTAGGTAAGGTGAATGATTTGGATTTCTAAAAAAATTACAGTAAAATGGACATTGCTATTAATCCCCTTCAAAATTCTCCCTCCGAGCTTTGAGCACGCTTATCCTGTCATTCTTGCCGCCTCCTGAAGCAGTTCTGGAAGTCCTCTTTCACGTCTTTATTTGCGCTGTATAGGCTGCCTCTGCAACCTAATCAGTTCAAAACGTTAACTTTTCAAGGGGGAAAAGCCAGAAGTCACATGGTGCCAAGATCCGTATTTTTGATCACACCTCGTAAAGGCACTCACAAAAGAGGACTTTCAGAACTGCTTCAGAAAGTAGCAAGAACGACGGGGTGTGTTCAAAGCAGGGCAGGGGGAAGGGGGAGTAATGGCTATGTGTCTTTTTACTATACTAAACTTTTTAAACATTCATTATGTATTTTTATCACACCTCATAATTAACAAAATATACGCTTTAATTCTGCTGTTAGTGATGGAAAGCATTCAAATAATTTAGTAGCATTCTTATTATTTATTAGCCAGAAAATTGTTGTTCACATTAGACTCTATTAGCAAGACTATAAAATGTAATTTTTATTTATTTCCTCGGTGACGTGAAACACGAACTGACTTTTACTTAAAATACTTAAGATATACTCAGTGATGCCTGTACAGCCTTTTTTTTAAGAGAGAAAAATTCCACAACAACAAATGATGGCGAAATAGCTAAAGTTTTCCTTCTTCAAAACCCGAGTGTGTCCTTTAGTATTTTACTCCCTCCTGCCAGAAGTAACCTCAGAATTTATGGTAACGATTCCCTTCATTTCTTTAACGTTTTATTACCTATGAGTAAGCCTTCAAAGACACTGACACGACTTAGCTCAACTCTCGTGTGTGGGAAGGGTGAACTGCAGGCGCTTCTCCGTGACTGCCTTTCCAGTGGCTTTGGATGTTGGTGCATGTCTGTTACCTCCTGCTGCTCCACTCTAGGAGGCCGACCTGAGCACTCTGCAGACACTGGCACTTGAGTGTCTGGTGTTTACGGACACAGAATGCTACAGTGCCCAGGTCCCTGGGACCTGCCCCAGGTGTGTGCTCAGGCTTTGCTGGACTAGTTCTCCAAACTGGCTTTACCAATCTCGTGCTACTTGCTGGCACGCAGGTTCCTGTTACTCCCATCTGGCCCACACGCAATACCCAAACTTTTCAGAAGTTGCCCATTTGGTGTGTGTGAGGTAGCTTCATTGTGGCTTTAAGAGACTGAACTTCACCGGGCATGGTGGTGCACACCTGTAATCCCAGCACTTGGGAGGCCGAGGCAGGAGGATCGCTGCAAGTTTGAGGCCAGCCTGGGCTACATAGGGAGTTCAAGGCCAACCTGAATTACAGAGTGAAACCTGTCTCAAAAACAAAAAAGAGAGAGAGAGACTGAACTTCGTAGGTAAAGGAAATGGTAGGTTCTTAAACAAGTTTACCTAAGATTCTTGATCTCTGTGAACTGTTTAAATATTATTCCCATTTTTCTCTTGTTTGATCACACCCCTTAGTGTTTATATTATTTTCTGGAATTTTAAAGTACTTTACATTTTCTATTTGCATTTCATATCCTGAGTATCTTGCCAGTCATACATTGTGGATATTGTCTCCCACCTTGCAGCACACCTTGCCATCTTAACCAAGTCCTCCACATTTCCGTGTAGTAAGCTCACAAACACTTGCTTCATGGCTTCAGTTTTCTGCCTCAAAAATACTTTTATAGATTCATAATCTACTTGATATGATAGTTTAAAGTCTAATTTCATTTTATACTACGTGGATAATAAATTATTTGGGTGCTATTTGTTGAAAAGAATCTTCCCCACACTGTAGTATAATGTCCATCATAGAAAAGGTATCTGTTAATTAAAAACCATTTCTGGGTCATGTGGTTCCTTGCCAGGATTCTAGTTTAATGAACAATTGCCGATACCTCCTTGCAGTGTCCTGGCTGTGCTCAGCCATTTGTGCTGCCACAGAAACAGACCAGATTGTCAAGGGCCAATAAAATTCTGGCAATTGTTTTTTTTTTTTTTTTGGTGGGGCAGGGGTGCTGCATTTCATCAGTAAGCCATTTGAGAACTGATACTATATATATACTAATATCGAACTTTTTGTCTTGGAAGGGGCGGGGGTGTGGCAGTATTGGGGATTGAACCTACAGTCCCATGCGTGCTAGGCAAACACTCTACCATCAAGTTACACTTCCGGCCCTTTAAAAAAACAATTTTTCTTTTTAGAAAGGATCTCTCTAAATTGCTCGAGTTGGCCTCACGCTTGCAGTCCTCTTGTCTCAGCTGTGGACATGCATCACCATACCTGGCTAATACGAACTTTCAAATTTATGAGCGTTGTATCTCTCTCCATATACTTAAACCTTTGTTCTTTTTTATTAAAGCATTGTCTCATAAAAACTTCGCTTATGTTTTGGTAGGTTTATCCCTAGGTTCTTGATTTTTAGGTACGTTGTTATAAATCGTACTTAGCAGTATTTTTATTGATATATAGAAATACCGAAAAACCTACTTTTTTGCAATCAACTACTTTTCTAGACTCTGAATCCTAGTTGTTTACAGGTTCATTTTACATAAACACTCATATCATCTGTATACAGCCTTTTCATTCTTTCCTCAATACTTTGTCCTGTTTGTACCCTACTGCACCAGTTACTCTCCCCAGTAACCCTTTAACAGTGACAGCGCGTCCCTGTGCAGTTCTCAGCCACGACGAGGACAAGACTGCTTTCAGTGCTTCAGAACAAGCAAATCTTACTAGCTGAAGTCTGTCCATTCCTCAGTGGTCTTTGATACATGTTATTTGCTAAGTGTTTTTTTGATTTTTAAAGAACAGGGCGTTTTATAAATTTTTTCAATCAAACGAGGTCATCATTTAGTTTTCCTCCATTAATTTGTTAATGTGCTAAATTACTTAAACCTGATTTCTTAATTTCAGAATCACTTTCCACCTCAATTCCAAAATCAACTTGGTCACAATGAGTTGTCATTATTCACTGCTAGATTCAATTTGCAGTTCTTTTTGTGCGAGCTTTTTGCTTGAGTGACTGTGAACGTGCGCCCACGATTTCCCCGGCAGTGCTGTCCTTGGCAGGCTTTGCGGGCAACTCCCTCAGAAAGTTCAGACCAGACGGGAGTCTTGTTTTTTGAACATTTGGCAGAAACTCCCTGAAACCATACATTAAACACTCCTCTTTTCTTCGTACGACGATCTGGCTGCTAAATGAATGACTGTATTTATAGAACAATTCATATTTTTTCTTGAATCACTTTTGTAAGTTAAATTTTCTAGGAAACTTTTTTTTTTGTTTTTTTTTTTTGTGCTGGGGATGGAACTCAGAGCCTTGCATTTGCTGGGCAAGGACTCTACCACTGAGCTAAACCCCCAACTCCCTCTGGGAAGCTTTCAGTTCATTTACGTTTCAAGAAATGTAGCATGAAACTTTTCATAATCTCTCGTTCTTAATGCGCAGGTCCCCATTCACTCCTCATTTTAGCTATTTATACCAGTATTTTTTTCCAATCCCCTGAGGTTTCTTGATCAATCATGTCAAGTGTGTTTTTATTAGGGCAAATCATAATTTCTAATGTCTGGCTTTCGAAAATAAAAGTCTATAAAAATGGTGATTATAAATAGTTCCAACCAACTTTTCATATTTCTCAAAGAGCTAACTTCAGCTATCCTTCAGATAGTTTTTCTATATCAGTCTTTTATATTTCCGCTTTTTAGATTTTTCCCAATTTATCAATTGACTGCATCACTATTAACCTTTAGACTCTTTATGTGCATTCATGAGGATTTACTATTTAACTGAAATCTCTCCTTCTGCAATTTAAGCTCATTTTCCTATTCTAGTATTTGGTGAAATATTTATTCGCCAGCACTGTTAAAAGCAAAACAAAACACTCCTTTCCAGGACTCCCTCCCTGTCTGTGGTGGCTGTCGTACGTGCTAAGTGGCATAGCCGCCCCTCCTGTCAGTGTGTGAACTAAGGCAAGCCCCATTGCAGCATGGACCTCTCTTCTCCCGTCCCGAAGGGCCCAGGAGAGCACCCCAGAAGAGACAGCTCCAGCAGAGCAGAGCTGCACTGGGGAAGCCTGGAAAAGACACTGGTCACACTCTTGCACTAGTTGTGCACTAGTTGTCCCCAGTGGTAAGACAGCTGCTTCTCAAATGGAATCTGCACTGCACATCAGGATTCCAATCCTGTTTGTGAAAACTGAGAATCCCCTGGCTTCCACCTCAAGGTGGTTCTAAGGAATCTAAATTCTTATCTTGCCATATAATTTTGCTCCTTGAAGTTAGCAAGCTTTTCCTCTTACCATTCCTTCCTTCATAAACCACTGTATCTGTCTATCCAATATGATAAATTAGTAGTTCTTAGATTTTTTTTTAATTTTACAGGAAAAAAATTTGTAACTGATGATTCCATTTGTCTGCTGGGAATACGCAAAAGAAACTTGCTTTTTCAACCTGTAACAGAGCTGAAGAAGGAAACAGATTTTGAGTAAGTCAAGGAAACACTGTATGTCCAAATCTCATTGCCATTAGAAGGAATTACAGGGGTCATGAGGACAGAGAACACCACTACCTAATCATAAATAACTCATTCAAGTATTTTAAGGAACATGTTGGCTTTTCTGAGGCTAATTTTAAAAAACAAGACTTTTAAGCTAGTCATGTGTCTTCATGGCTGGGAGACCAAGATAGGATTGCAAATGCAAACCTAGCCTGAGAAACTTAGCACAACCCTACCTGAAAAATTAAAAAATAAAATGGTCTGGGATATATGTAGCTCAGAGGCATAAGGGCCCTGGGTTCAATCCCCAGCAAAACACACACACACACACACACACACACACACACACACTCTCACACTCTTTTAGAAATAAGGCAGAAATAATGATTTCCTTTGAAAGTTGTTTTATTATCCAAAATCCATTCGTGACCCCACAAACCCCATCTTTTCTGGTACGACCATCTACTACAGCTGGCCACAGAGGCATGGGGCAGTCAGAAGTTGTCTTCTAGTGGCACGTGGATACTTATTGCTGTCTTCTCTCCCTTCACAGGCACAGAATCCCCAAGGAGCAGTGGTGGCTGAAACTCCGGCCACTCATGAAGATCTTGGCCAAGTACAAGGCAAGCTATGATGTGTCTGACTCTGGCCAGCTGGAGCCTGTGCATCAGCGTGGCACTCAGGGGGAGCCTGCAGACATCTGAAAACCATGTGCCACCACAGACCCACAGCCGTGGTGGTCAGGGAGACCTGGGACTCACCAGGGACCATCCTTTTTTGTAACATTTATTTATCAGCACTTTATGCAAGTATTATTGACCATAATACCTAATCAGAAAGCATCCGTCACCAGTGTCATTCCTATACCCCAGGCAGATCCTCAGAAATGAAACCACCCTCACATGCTCGCTGCAGTGTGAGTTGTTTATGTTGTACTTTGTCTCGTGCTTTAAAAATTCATGTATCTAGTGGAATTAAAGATTTGGCTAAAATTCCAATTGTACTCTATTTTTTTAATAGGAGCTTAAAACTTCAGGATTTGTAGGTGGCCACTGAAGGACTTCTCAGCAGTATTGTGAGCAGAGATTAGCAAAATATCTTTATAAGGAATCACTGAACTAGGCTCAAGTATAAAGTCATAAAAGAAAAAGACAATACTTTGATGAATAGCAACTGTCACACTGAGTAAACCTGGAACTCCCCTTCTGAGAGCTCATGTGGCGAAGAGCCCTGGGCCAGGACACCTGAGCACAGGAACAGCTCTGCCAGTGATAACCACACAGGTGGGTGAGGTCACTTAACTCCAGGCACACAGTCTCCTTTCAAAATCAAACAAGGCACAGATCGAAATGAAAAACAGGAACATAAGCCCTAAATAAGGTATCTTACAGCCTCTTGATTTCTTCTGATCTGAGATGTACATTACCACTATCAAGGCAGGGGTTTAAGAAGAATCTGACATCTAGCATCTCCTCTGGACCCAGACAGCCATGGTGCTGGTGGGGCCTGGGTTCAAACTCTCCAGAGGATTCTGCCGTGCTGTCAGTGAGGGAGGATGCTGACCTCCTAGGTGACAGCCCCACTGAATTGACGGCGTTCATTTTGCATACAGAAGCATCTCTGCTTCCTCCAGTCTATGTGCTCTCAGATCTAGTCTCCAAAAGGCAACATCCAGATGTGTCGCAGAAATGGGGGAAAAGAATTATATAAAGGGGAGGGAAGGGATGATCAAAAATAAGTTCTATATGGGAAATCTGGGAATAACATGATAAAGAGCAGCTGGTCTTGAGAAGTTTTCTGGCTCAGTGAAGAAAATGGGAAAAGCTCGAGTTAACACTTACTAACCAAACACACCCACTTCTTGAGACAGATCCCCATCGGGCTGCCTGTTCAGCTCCCATCCGTTGGGCAGACCTTTCTGCAGATCTGTGGTACAATCGTACCTCTTACACATCACACCAGGCAGCTGCTGGAACTTGTACTCAACTTTTAAATAAAAGCCCTAACAGGTACTACTTTAGCAAAACATTTAAAATAATGAAAGCACAGGGAGGTCAGAGTTGATTTTTATTTTTAAAATAAATGTTCTAGGATTAATAAATTTTAAAATTCCACTTTGTTCACATTTGACATTTAATGCATGATAATTTCAATTAATTTCTTCCTGCTCTGCATTTCCTTAAGATAAAAAGTTTCTGTCCAACTTGCCAGTTAATATCTTTGGTCAAATTTTTAAAAGACATGATTTTGGAAAAAACAGTAACATTTCTGATATTTCCAGTTAAAGTTAACTGAGAGGCTTAATTTTTAAGAGACTTGTTCCTGAGTACAGTCAGAAATGCTTGTGAGCAGCTATTTTACTATCCACGATGGGTCCTTAGAAATTTTTTCATTCTCTGGTCCAACTATAGCCAGTCCATGTGTGCTCTTCCCAACACCGAGGTACCTGGAAGAAAGACCATGAATGAGGACTGTTTTCCACATGGATACTTCTGAGTTTCAAATTTCTTTTGGTGGCGGGGCAGTGCTGAGGATCAAACTCAGGGCCTTGTGCTTGCTAGGGAAGCGCTCTACCACTGAGCTAAAATCCCCAGCCCCGATTTTTTTGAGCTTCATTGTCCCTCACTGAGCACATGAAGGCCCTCCAAACATACTCACTTGTCGCTCACAGCGATAAGACTGTCGTGGCTGACAGCAAAGAGCTGCTCCCTGTGCGTCTGCTTCATCTCATTGGACAGGCCATATAAGAAGTGGTCCAAGCCTAAAAGTGAAACCACAGGTAGAGCTGGAAAAGCTGGCTGAGAGATGGCCTGCACATAAGGGTCTGTGCTCACAACTTGGTGGGGACACGAACCCTATCATTTGAGGCCACACATTTCAATGAGAGGGTCTGCATGCCCAAAGAGAGCAAACCTTGACCTCCACTTCCTGCAGTACCACACCAACTCCTCCTACAGACCCACTTGCAGAGGATGGGTGAAGATCCAGTAAGAACGACATAAGACTAACACTGTGAGCAGAAGTGGCACTGTGCTGCTTAATGATGTGACCTTTCTCATACCATACCCAAACGCTCTCTTTCAACCCTAACTGACGAGTTTTACCACCAAAAGCCAGCCCTTAGGCTTTACTGGGCCTTAGATTATTCAAGCTCTGAGATGATATGATTCAATTCATCTGAAATAGCAAACATTAGGTGTCCCTGACTGGATGTCAAGAGTCATGTTTTCAAGGTCATGTTTTAGATTGTCAAACATGAAAATTCTATCACAAAGCAGAGAAGAGAAATGGGAAAAATTGAAATGAGAGGTGCTGCTTGTGGTCCACCCATGCCAAAAAGCAATTACTCAGAAAACTGTGTGTGGAACTATGTGGTAATACCATGTATCGAGACTCATTTACTCAAAATACCTTTGTCTGAAGGAGCAACAGGAGCATCCACAGCAGAGAAAACAGAAAGTTTGGCTTCATCAATGTCCTGCTGTGTGAAGTTTCCAGATTTGGCCCAGTCGACAGCCTTTCCAAAAGACTGGAGTGTTTCTACTGAATTTGGGTCCCTGGGAAACCCAAAGAATTTAATATTCAAGCATTTTACCAGTGGAAAAACTTAATGACAAACATGTCAAAAGTCTTCAACGTTTTCTGTTAATGGATCTATTTTAGCACTCCATACCCCAAAGAGCTCACTGACAAAAGCAATTACTCTTTGCACAAATTTCAATCCCACCTCAGAAATCTCTCAGCACTCTTCTCTCCTTCGCAGCCTGGTCTATCTGCACAGCTTTAGCACTACGTTAAATACACGCTTCTGCGGCTGTCCTCAGGAGAGAATGCCACAGAGATGGAGGAACACTGGCATAAAAAGGAAATTACGGAAGACTCCTAGGAAAGGTAAAGGTTAAACCGAAACCCTCAGTTCCACAAAATACACCCAGAACAGTCTAGACAGATTACACTTATGTGGGCCCAATTTCTGAGAAAACCCTCCTATCCCTTTCTGCACACTGACCCAGGGCTGAAGACAACTTCTCGGGGAATACAATGAAGACTTATGTTGTTTCGTCCACCTGGTCTAGTCATGGCTCCTGCGACAGATAGTCAGGGTGTGACAGAACCCAAGGCAGTCGGGACATAGAGAACTATCTCAGAGTGGCAACAAACAGCTCGCCATTGGGTGTTAGGATACATGTCTTCAGGCAGGATACATGTCTTCAGAAAATTAAGAATTATAGAGCCAATGACTAGAGTGAGATGGTGTGCGTATATTCATATGTGAAACAGTGAAAATGACAACTCACCTGTAGGAGTAAAAAGTGAAAATTCCATTATAGCTGAGTTTAGCACCTCCACCATAAGCACCCCCTTTTTCTCGAATTTCTGTATGCAAGAATTTAGCAGTCATCAAACGGGCAAGAATCTTAAGACTGAAATTAAGGATTAAAAAGTACAAGTTAGAAACAACGTGGCTAATGGGAAGTATTACAAATATGTTGAGAGTATAATTAAGCGAAAACAAATATCAAGTTGTAAAGTACCATACAGTTTCTACATCTGTGGATTCAAGCACAGATCAAAGAAATGTTAAAAAAAAATGCATCTGCACTGAACAATTTTCCTACTTATTATTCCCTAAACAATACAGCGTAGGGCTAAGGATTTAGCTTAAGTGGTAAAGTGCTTGCTTAGCAAGCACCAAGAGCCTGAGTTCAGTCCCCAACACCGTACAAACAAACAAGAATACAGTGTAGTAACTATTTGCATAGTACTTACACTATATTAGATATTACAAACAATCTAAACATGATTTAAAATGTACTGGAGGATGTAATACTGGAGGAGGTTCTAAACAAGTAGCACACTATTTTACACAAAGGATGCAATATCCGCATGGAATCCTAGAACCGACCCACTGAGGATACTGAGACAAGTGTATGCATTATGGACCCCACACACGCGCACGCACACACGCATGCACACGCATTTTTCATACTGACTGAACAAAAACAAAATAATGTGAGAACAATTTTCTGACTGGATCACAGGTGTTGGACAAAGAGGGGTGGTAGAGGAGGAATATCAACTTTTCCTCAAAATATCTCTATACATCTTGTTACCATACACATGTGGCATTTTTAAAATCTGATACAGTAAAAAGAGGTTATTAATTTTTAATGTGAAGGCAAATGTATACATGATCATTTATTTAAATGGCCCAACACCAGACTCTCTTGGATAGATTTTTATAGGTATCCCTCCCTATAAAAATATGTACAGTACATGCCAATAAAGCAAATTTCTAGTATTACAGCCTCTTTTCCTACTGCCTTCAAATGTGAATGTGTCATAGCTGATCCTCTGGAAAAAAGATGATTCTAGAAAGCATGTTAATGTGGCTAAAGATCAACCGGAGCCCTATCTTGATGCCATGGACAGTGAACCATGACCCGAAGGTCCTCAGCAAAGACAAAGGTCTGTTCATTCTTCCTGTGGTGAGACTCAGTCCCTGATACCCACCACCACCCACTTTTCTACAAGACAAAGAGGCTGTAATAAGCCAAGTGAGAAACCAAATGAAGGATGAACACAAGCCTGTTCCTAAGACTGGGCAAAGTCATGACAGTCTCATCTGGGTCTTTCAGGACAAGCCCAGCATGCAAGGGGCCAGTGACGACGATGGTTCAAGGCTCTGTCCCCCAGCTGGCGACCATCAGGTGTAGAACACCCTGACCCTGGAGAATGGAGCCCCCACACTTGCATTAAGGACTATAATTTTATCCATCGATGTATTATTTTTCTTGAGAAATTTCTATTTTATGACATAAAAGATACATGCTCATTGTTGAAAAATATAAAGGGAAAAAAGATCTATAATTCCATTATCCAAAGATAAATTCTTATAATACTTTAGTGCTTTAAATCTGTATTTGCCTAGAGAATAATAGAAATATATCATTCTTGATGGCACAGCATAAAGGAATGTTTATTTTCTACAAATAAACTGATACGGTAATAAACCACATTTAAGGTATTTTTCTACCTCAAAACCACCTCTGTCTACACCCCCACATCCTCCAATCTCCTTAGCTCCTGTGCTCTGTCTCTAGTTCTTCCTCACACCCTCCCTCCCGGCCTCTCAATCTTGCCACTCAACCCAGGACCTCTCTCAGCTTCTGCCTTAGGTGGACACAACAGGGAGTCTGACTACTCCACAGAGGAGCTTAGAAACAGCCTCCCATTCCCAGCCTCATCCCCCAGCCTGCCTTCAGAGACCTATCTGTCTCCATCGCTGTCATCTCGGGCTCTGCAAGACAACTTGGCTTTCTCCTTGTTCCTCTCTGTCTGTTCTCCACACCCTCCACTATACCATTCCATTCTTTTTCCCTTGTGGCTCTATGCTTTATTCATGTCTTTGATGACACTGTGAGGTTACTGAAGGGTTCAAATGCAAGCACATGGGTTCAGTATGCCATGTGCTAAGTTTCGGCCCTTAGTTTATGCATTTTTCACCCTACAGATGTCAAGAGTAAGTTGGGTATTTTGAAAGGAGATAATGTTTAGGTTCATTAGTATCTACGTTGTTCACAAAACTGCTTCAGGGATATAAATTATTTACAGAAGTAACTAGTTATGATGATGGGCATTTTGTCCAGAAAGGCTTTGTTGTTTACAGACTATTTAGGATGTACTTTAAGTTTTTTCCATAGAACCTCTTGCTGACTAGGTTCAATTTGGTTAGAGCCTGACCCTGCAGGTGACTGATTAGAATCACCTAGCACAGAGTCCAACAAAGTTACTACAAACACTTTCTGTACTAAAAAACATGCCTTCCTACTTTCTAACATCCGGGACAAACCACCTCTTACCTGGCATGATCTGGATGTGCGTAGGGGGCAGTTCTGACACATTCGCCAACGTAGTTCACCGGGAAAGGCATTAGGAGATGGGTCTTCATCTGCCAGGGTTTGAAAGTAGGCTCCTAAGAGACAAAGGTACCATGTCAGACCAGACTACAAAAACCTAACACAGCCCACAGGTGCCAAAATTTGTGAATGCTATCAGATTATGCACTTCCTGTGGGAATCACTAGCTAGGCACTCCTGTTTAAAAGTAAGGCATGACAATTATGTCATTCCATGTAATATTTAATTTCGAAATGGACACAAGAGATTCCAAAGTTAAAGTGATTATTAAACATCTCATTCTCCATTATGTGCATTGTAATCAATTCTCTGGGAACACGTTGACATGCCACACGATGTGATGAACCAGGCCAAATGGCACCATTATGAAAGCTGAGGAAGGAGAAAGCGATCATTCCACTGCTGGCCTGCAGGTGGACTGGCAGGATTCAAGCCACTTTAAAATGAAGGTAAACTACAAGGCAAGATAAACACATGGAGTAAAAAGTGTCCCCCTAACCAGGAATAAGGCACTCGCTCAGCACCGTCTCAGAGAAAAGTTCAGGGTGGCAGTGACAAGACACAACTAATCCTTCATTCTAAGAACAGGACTCAGCCCAGGAATGATCCAGATGGGGAAACAGTCACAGAGGGTACTCAGACACACAGCACAAAGAAACAGGCCCACTGCACTCCCAAGCCAGGTGTACCACAGTCACTTACAGTGATCAGCTTTCTTATCATCTGGGAGCCATCAGCGCCAGAGCCACTGGGCACGGGCTTCTGAAAATAAAGTGTTCCCAAGAGAAATGAGAAAAATACAAAGTTCACTTAAAGTAAATAAGACAGTATGAATTTATAAAATTCACAGAGCTAATGACAAGGATTAGGGCAGATTTGTTTAAGTGTTTTAAATAACGCACATTTAAATGTATTAAAGAAGTGAAATTTTCTCATAGGTTTTTTGGGTAGTCAATGAAAGAGCTGCTAGTAATACACTTCACAAAGAAAAATACTCTAAACTTTCTTTCTCTTGCACTTTCTAGCCAAAAAACTGTACCCAGAACGAAGAGGCCACTTCCTCCAGGCCTCTACTCATAGGGAGTTTAGAGACCGAGGAAACAGGGGAGACCATTCCACAAATGGCAGAAGGACATGTGAACAGCAATCGAGAAAACAACAGAAATTCCTGGAAAATGTGCAAACTGCTAACGCTCTCCACTGACAAGGCTTCTCTCCTGATGCTGTGAATCAGACCAAAGTCAACTTTGTAAATTGATCAAATTGATTAGGTTACTAATACCTGATATTGTCTAGAGAAAAAGCCATGAATTAGTGAGTCCCAGTGAAAAGAATTTTGCCAGCTATTTCATCCAAAACCTACCAAACAGTAAAAGATTTCAGCAGATCATTGTTCGGGGCTGTTTGCATACTACCATATCCCAAACCGAAGTCTGTTTTCCCTTATTAAGAGACCATTTGCCACAAGATACAAGTAACAATAAATGAGCAGTGGCACTAAGACACCAGGGTTTGGATTCACTTCTCCAGGAGGTCAGTGCTAGAAAATTCACCTAATCCCCCTGTACCTTAAGTTTCTTCATGTATGCAATGGCATATTAACACCGCCATGGTGGATGGTTTTGAAAACTGAATTATCCTATGTAAAAAATAAGAACTACATCTGGTATCTGCAGTGCTCAGTGACAACCAGCTTTGTGACTAGTGTGTTACCTCAACCACATGTGGGCGGACAGGTTTCCGTTCCTTCTTACTTCTGCGAAGGCTTCTGATGAAGTTTTCCACCTCTTTTTCTGCCTGAGACATCTGGTGAGGAGTGGCATTCACTGAACATCTGCTTAAATAATCATGGTTAATAAAACTATTATTACAAAAAATGAAACACTATTTTATTTATTCATCACATTTTGTATAAATAACACAAGAAGTGGAAAATATATTGCTTTTGTATAAGATAATATCCAAAAAAATTAAAAAGAAATGGTATTCAACTGTGGAAATAGGCAACTCTCTTACTCCTCCACAGTGCATTCAAATTATAAAAGCCGTCACATATTTCAATGTGTTATAGCTAGTAAATAGCCAATAAAATGTGAAGATGGCGTTTCTGCCTCTAAATTCTGTGTTGTTCTGAAGGGTACAGAGGAAAAAAGAGCATATTAATATCTGCCAACATGATTTCTTAGTTTACCACATTTTAAGTCTAGAATCAATTCTGTAACTAATATCTAAACGAAACCTTTTTTTAGTCTTGAAGTTTATATAATTATAAATTCAGTTAAAGTTCTGTATCTAAAAACGAGTTAATAAAATAGAAGGAATCATAAGATCTTTGTTTAGAAACAAATCATAAACCCACCTCAAATTATCACATTTCAATAGATGCTTCTTGATCCGTGGGAACATTTTCAGGACCGGTGCAATGTCTGTCATTTCTGCGATTCTCTTCATCAACCTCACCTGAACCAACGGAATCAAACACACAGAGATCAAGGCCACAAATTCCTTCACTCTGAAAAACAAACAACCCTGCTAAGAGAATCCCGCTTGAGCAAGAAACGTGATCTGATTTTGTGCAGATGTGCCGTAAATGTCAGCCCAGGGAGGGGTAGTCTTGGGGGTGGGAGCAGCACAAAGAGGAATAATTTTTCCCCATGAAATTTGGTCAATTAGAAAATTAGATCTTCTGGCTGGGGATTTAGCTCTGTGGTTAGAGTGCTTGCCTAGCAAGCACAAGGCCCTGAGTTCAATCCCTGGCACAAAAAAAAAAAAAAAAAAAAAATTAGCTCTTCTGATGGAAATAACTTATCACCAGAGAACTTCCAGAGCAGCAACTCTGGAAGTTCCAGTTAAACCAAAACAGCACGCTTTCCCAGCCCACCTGATCCATCCCACTGAAGGTCTCCACTAAGTCCCCCACAGGTGTGAGGGTCTTGCTTGCTCTAAGGGAGGCATAGACATGTCCAGCATCTGGAATCCCATTTGAGAGCTCCTGTGCAGTCATCTTAACTAACACTCGGAAGTGGTCTTCTTCTTCAAAGGACGGGCTATGGAAAAAGGAAAATATAATAAACTTCTGGAGACCCATCCATGGCCCCTTCAATATCATGGAAAATATATTATATCTAAGTTTTCAGACTATTTCAACATTCTTAGACATTTTACAGGTCCATAGGAATTACAAGTAAAACCAGGCCAGGAAAACAACAAGCAACAAGGGAGTAAAATCTTCTATTTTGAAAACATTTCAGAGCATCTCAGAACTATCCCAGCCATAAACATCTTGGTAAATGAAGTTACTGGTTAAATATTTCAGTCCACAGATGCATCATGTCTGGTAGGTTTCGATCCAGGCAGAGAGATGAAAAAAGTACACCCTAAATCATGAAAGGAAAAAAAATACAAAAAAAACATTAATTACAGTATAATTTGAAAGAAACAAAAAAGACACTAGAAACAAAGCTTCCACTACAGTTATGATCTAGAAACAAAAGGCTACCTGCTCATAGGTGTCCAGATGTGACTCATCAGGGAGCACCTGGGGGGAAACAGTCATGCCTCCTGTCTTCAGTTCGATTCGCTGAGCTTGTTCTCTATAGTTAAGATTGCCGCATCCCAGCCTGAGAGAGCAAAGAAATACTTCCTGGATTGCCAAGGCAATCTGTACCATGTCATTTTAAAAAGTGCATCCTGAATTACAAATATATATATATGTATATTCATTACCACAGCTTTCAAAACCACTCTAGTTATACTTCACAGGTTATAGAGTCTGAGGCCTTCTGGCACTGACACTCTTCACATCGCTCCTGTGCCCTCTCCCCGGGGAGGAGCCACTTCTCAGCTGGTTCCAGCGTCCAGGCACAGACACCCGGGCAGCCAGTGTCCACCACTACAAGTCAAATTCTAAACATGCTTGTCCAGCCCTAAGCTTGTAAATGTTTTGTGAATGTTCCCTAATTTTCTACTTCCAAAATATTCTGACATGTACTCTGTTTGCTGAAGTATCTGGTATCCCTTCAGAGGGGGAAGAAGTCTAAAAAATAAGCCTTTATAAGTTTTTAAGAAAAGCAAAAATCCTCTCAGCATCAATGATTTTAGAAGAAACATTCTCACCAAGGCTCCTAACACAAGAAATAATCTGACTCAAGAGGACAACTGTGAGGTGTTCTCTAAAACTGCTATAAAAGGACAAGCAGTGGGAGCCACTGGGCGGAGGACAGGCATGGAGTTTTCCAAAGGTGAAGGATGTTTTCCTTCCTCTCCGCTCCTCAGCCAGGGCGCAGGCCCACAGTGACCCCATGCTCTGCAGCCCGCCAGTGTCTTTCACCCCGACAAGGCGCAGCAGGCTCCACCTCGGGTGCTGCAAAAGTGTAAGTTCCCTCTACTTTTCTGGAACGGGTGAAGTCTACAGCTCTGACTACCATTTATCCAGCCACCTCAGCCAATGACACCAGGAGGGAGAAGGGACGTGCCCTGTATGTGCGCTCAGGCAAGTAAGCGCTCCCAAGTGTACTCATACTCTCATTTCTGGGCAATGACAACAGGGGAAAGTTAGCAGAGACAAACTAGGGAGGAGTGCCCACACCAGCTTCTCCAAGATAACCAAAGCCTACACACGTGATGGTGAACTGCTTGTATTTCCTGATTGAATACAAGTATTCCCTTTCAAAATCTTAATAGATCAATATCATTGCCACAGATTCAGCTGTGTTGCCTAATTCCCTAGATACAGAAATACTTTAATGTAATATGTTAGAGTAAGAAATGTAATTTCCATAGGAAAACAATTCCACCAAACATATGGTACAGTTATATACTGTAACAAAACAAGGCTTTGAAAGTAAAGTAATCCATGGAAAGGTGATTACCAGTGATGCATTAAAACAACACACTTTTTTTTTCACACAGAACATGTATGTTAGTAACATATACAAAGCTGTGTTGGACACACAGCTGTGTGTCTGTTCCACATGTAAGAGTCTCACTTGGTAAGGACACTGCAGAAAAGAGGCACATAGGGCTTCAGCTCGTCAGGAAGTGTGTTTAAATTAGAAAAAGCTCGGAAATACACCATGCCGTTGGTGGGCTGGGCACAGTACTGCACAGGGATTTCTCCAGCTAGAAAAACAAAAGTGAGTAATTCGTTAATCAATAAATTTTTTTTATCATTTTTAATATTTAAGAAATAATGCTAATGCTTTTCAAGGATGGAGGTTTAAGACTTATTAACAGAAAAAAACTATTCACTTGCTATAGTTTATATAAATTTCTCTGTTGTACTTTCGTTATGATAAAAAATAGAAACAATACCAATGTTATCTCTGCCTTTTGAAGAATGAGAATGAAAGAATAATCATATTCTTCTGGTTTCATAACTGACTACGCCAGCATTCCAGCTGGTTTCAAATCCCCCTCTACCCAGCCCACCTACCTTTACTCAAACCCTCCCTGTAATCACTATGGACTGACCAGGACCAGGTCTCTTGCAGTAAGGCCTGCCTGCCCTTTAGGCATACAGCTTACTAGTCCATCCTCCACAGGGCCCCATGCAGTCCCCAGAACAACATTCTAGAATGCTCTGGGCCCTGTGATCTCAGGCATCTCAAGTCTTTTGAGGGCTCCTATAGGTACTATGGATTCTATTTTATATATTGCTACCTATAGTGCGCTAAACCAGAAGAGGTGCTAAAGCACTTGTTAATGGCTGATTTATCTCCACTGTTTCCTTTAATGAACACTTAATGAGATTCACAAATAAACTAAAAATGTAGGCGATTTAAAGATCAGTGGGAGCGAGGTATGGGGTCAGACACAGGGAGGCTGAGGCAGGAGGGTGGTAAATTTATGCCCAGCCTAGGTGACTTAGCAAGACTCTATCTCAAAAATTAAAAATAGAAGAACTGGGGATGTTTCGTCCAGTTCCTCTCTCCTATACTGACAGCTGAGTTACTTTGTGCAAGAGTTCAGAGGATGCCTACTGCCTTTAAAAAACCAAGTTTAATACAGTCCCAGCATAACCCCAAATACTCAGCTGATTCTAGAAGCAGCAAATTTCAGAGTCACATCAAGTCCACTCACAGGAAAATGAAGCCAGGTTCTTACCGAGTAAAGAAGTCTCTCACCATCAAAGGTTAAAAACAATTTATAAGAGACATGAGAACCAAGACTCTACAGATGGATGCTCAAATGTTTTAAGGAAAACATGTAAATGCAACTCTACTTCTCCTGTGGAAACTGATATTTAACTTAACCAAGGAACCCAGACGTCCATGATAATGAATGTTGACAGTGACCTGCTAGGGCCACCTCCACCTCAGTGAAAGGCAGGGTGGGCGCAATGTCCGAGACTTTTAATGCTGGGAGACAGGAGGCATCTTGAGCTTTACTCTGCTGGTCCCGTAATTTTAAGCCTTAAAAACAAAAACAAAAACAGAAAACAAACACTCAGGACTATAATTAAAAAGTCGGTACAATTTATCTCCTCCCTGATGACAAGATTACACTAAAATTAAAATTACAAGATTACATTCAAAATTCACCACCCCAAACCAGGTACTGGGCAAACACTGACCACAGTCATTTCCAGCACACCAGATTTAGAGGCAGTCAGATCTGGTCAGCAGGTGTCCCTTGTTCTAATTCTCAGTCCTTAATTATCTAGACAGAAGAATTTTGCTGGGGAATGGCATTTTGCTCAGTTTCCCCTCTGCCCCTCAAAATTTTATATGTGGACAGAACAGACTTGTTTTCAGTTTTCTACTCATTTCCTGCTGGACTTTTGTACTTGTGTTCTCTTATTTTATTTTCATTTATTTTAACAAAATGCTTGTGCCATCACATAAATTTCACAAACAGGAGTGTTTTTAGCCTGGCTAATCCATTCATATACTGAGAGGGAAGAAGCTCCCCCTTGAGGAATTACTCCCCAGAACCACACAGCCTATTAAGAGAGAATCTAAAAGGCCCAGGATGTTTTTTACGGTTTTTTTGTTTTGTTAAAACTCTGTCATGCAAATATACAAAGTCATTAGTTCACAGCAAAGCTTTATAGGGAAGAGCTGTGCCAAGTGACTAGTTTAACTCCTGATCACAATTCTGAATACTCCTGCTTTCTGCTGGGGCGACCTTAAAAGGAAGAGCAGACTTCAGTGCTGTAGGGAACACAACTGCTGCTGCTGATGGCTGCTGCTCCACAGCCTGGGCCTGAAGAGTGGGGAGCTGAGGGCAGACACGACCGTACTTGTGGAGAGTGACCTACTGCATCAGCCGCTCACCGAGTCCAAGGTCCACGTCTGAGTGGAAAACCTGTTAGGTGATCACATGCTCTCAACAGCAGGGAAGCAAACCAACCCAGAAAGTTCCCTCCTGCCCCTCGCAGGTAAGCCACCCACTACCCCAGCCTCTAGCAACTACTACCATTTCTGCAGCTTCAAGTAAAATAAAATGTATTTGTTTGTGCCTGGCTTATTTGGTTTAGCATAGCTTTGGAGATTCATCTATGTTGAGTGTACCATTATTTTGTTCTCTTTTATGGCTGACTAGTGTTATTTTTTGTTTGGATATACACGTTGGTGGAAATCTGGGTAGTTTCAAGTTTTGTGTGGACGTATGTTTTCATTTCTAAAGGGTCATACTCAGTGGTAGGATGGCTGGGATTTATGTTAAGTACATCTGTAGCACAGTAAGAGATTATAAAACTGTTTTTCTAAGTGGTGGTACCATTTTCCTTTTCCATCAGCAACACAGGAGAGTTTCAATTGCTTCACATAATTGGCACATTTGGCATTCTCAGCACTTTTTTATTTGGGCTACTGTTGTAGGTGTTAACTTACACTTTTCTAATAAATAATGCATTTTCCTAAGAAAATGAGATTATTTCCTATATGATAATAATTTATGTGTTTATTTTCCATTAGTATATTTTTAAATAATGTACCTTATTTTTAAATAATGTTGAAATCTTTTCCCATTTTTTACCTAGGCTTTATTTTCTCATCAAATTGTTTAAAATGTTTAATGTATTCTAGATACATTTCCAATTAAGTTATCAAACATACATTTTACAAGTGTTTTCTCACAGGGGCAGACTGCCTTTGATTAAAAATTAATTTAAATTCCTCCCTCCTTTTTACCACATCCCTTTCCTAATCCTGGTTAAATCCACCACCCTTTACAAAGTCTCCTAAATATGACTTTCTCTTTATTTCCATCAAAACCATTATAGTTTAGACTTTCATGTCATTCATAGTAGGTGTCTAAGTGCCTTTCAATCATTTATTCTATCTAATGTTTGTTCCCTCGAAATTATCCTCAGAGATACCACCCTTACATTGTTCACTAACTCCCTAATTCTTGTGACTTAGTAAATGAGGTACACATGTACTCACCAGCCTGCTAGTCCAGATCCCACTCAAGCTGGTCTCCCCTTGGCCTCTCCTTCCTGTATCAGACCCCCTACACGCTTTCCTCTAGTCTCACCTACCTGCTGCCCTCCTCTGTCTTTACCAGGCACAGCCTGCACACATCCTCGTGCGTTTCACGGCTAGCTCAAGTCCTTTAAGCTCTCACTGGGACTTGCCTCTCTAAAAATACAGCTTACAATGCTTATATTGTTTGTCCATATATTGCTACATACCATAAACTTTATTGCCATATTACAGCTAAAGAGTGTATGGAAAGTATTTATGAAATCTGTAAAATGAATAAATTTCATAAAGCTACTTCTTTTTAGTTATTCTTGGCTTTGCAGGTGAACTACAATGTGCATTTTCTAATAGGGTCAAATCTCACAGCTGAACCCATTGCACCAAAAATGAACTCTGTATGTACCAAGTAAATATCAGTTGTTTGAACTAATACTTGCCTTCAACTATTAATTCACTAAAAAGCACTAGGTCTGGATGAGCAGTAGGGAGTTATTAAGAATTGAATGAAATATCTGACCTTTTTCATAGATCTGTTGCTTGTCTTCCTGGGAGAGAGAATTGACCTTTTGGTCTAGTTTTTCTGTTTCCATTTGAGATTGTTTCTCATAATACTTGTCATCTGGTTTCATTGATAAAGTCAGCCTATGCTGATTATTCTGCAATAACACAGAACAAAACAAGTTAAAACAAGATTTTATTTTTTTTACCAAATCAGCCTCTAGTGATGTGCTCGTGGTACTGTAGTTCTATTCAAACATTTTTAACATAATAATAAACTTACCTCAAGGGTTGTTTTGCAGGTTAAAGTATAAAATACAAAGCCATAAAAAATCCTTACAACCATACCTGCTATGTAGTAAGTATATAATTCATCATATGCTGCTCTTATTCTTCTTAGAATTACAATCATTTAGTCACTATGTCCTAACCGTAAATGTAACAATAGTCAACATTTTCTTTACATCTTGGTTGTAAAAAACTATTTATACTTTTTAATATAAATCTTTAATTTTCCTCTAAATAGAATTCTAACTTAAGTATTTGTCTAACATTCATTATATTATTACCTTCTAAAAGGCTGGAACTAAAAATTTTCATTTAATATTTTGTAAATTATTAGTACAAAGCAGATGTTGATCTAATGTATGAATAAATGTTAGGTGATTTAACTTGCTTCTTTTATTTATTACAATGGCCAAACAAACACATGCATGAAATGCTCACTTATGATACTACAGAGAGAGGTAGAGGTAAGGAATTAGAGTAAAACAAAAACTTACTACAAAGAGAAATCCTAAGTTAAATCACTAAATCATGTCCCGTGTGTAGAACAATGGCATATTTTTAAAATAGGTACTGTGATTTGCCAGCAAAAATTAAAAAGTTATATCTTTTTAAGGACTATATAACAAAATATTACATCCAAGCACAATGCCTGGATATCTAGGAAAACAAATGAGCAAGCATCTCTAAAGAATACAATCATATAAACAATGCACACATATATTCATAAAAAAAATTACTGACTTACATTACATTATGAAAAACAGAAGTCATTAATGTAAGCATTTAAATTGTGATGAGAAATTTAAACTGGATACAGCCAGGTGTGGTGGTGCACACTTGTACTCCCAGTACTTGGAAGGTTGAAGCAGGAGGACTGCCTCAAGTCTGAGGCCGGCCTGGGCTACACAATGAGATCAAGGCCAGCCTGAACTACATAAAAAGAACCTGTCTCAAAAAAACATAAAAAAGTCAAAAAGAAATTTAAATTGCAGGTATCATGGCAGGGCACACACATTTTGGGAGGCTGAGCCAAGATGAAGCAGGAGGATGATCACAAGTTGGAGCTGAGCCTAGGCGACTTAGTAAGATCCTGTCTCAAAAGAATTTAAAAAGGGCTGAGGACATAGTGCAAAGGCCCAATAATGCACTCCCAGTAATGTGCAGGGTCCTGTGTGCAGTCCCAGTAGTGTGCAAAACAAAAAATTTTAAATTATGTTATCCATTTATTAATAGAAATTGATTTACATAAAGTCTCTAATGTTATTTTCAATATCTGAAATCCAACTTCCAAGTCACAACATAAATGCTCCAATTTTCTTACCTTAAAATACTGTTTTACTTTTTCTTGTAAAAACTCTGGATTTTCCTTAAGACACTGCCTGAATTTAGCTAACTGACTTCCCATCTGCAAGAGCTCCACAGGGTCTCCATCATGATTCCAGCAAGAAGCTATGTACTAGAAAGAAGAATTTTACACCCTTAATGCACCTTACATCACAAGCATTGCACTATTCCCTTAAACACTATATTACTCTAGGAAATGTCAGAGGCGTGCTCTCTTACTAAGATCCTAGACTCTACCAGGCACGGTGGTGCACATCTATAATCCCAGCACTGTGGAAGCTGAGGCGGGAGAATTGCCTACACTTTAAGGCCAGGGTGGACTACGTGGTGAGTTCAAGGCCAGCCTGAACTACATGGTGTGACCCTGTCTCCAAAAAAAAAAAAGAAAAAAAAAAAAAACCCCAAAGATCTTAGACTCTATATTTTAAAATACTATAAATGATTATGCATTAAAAATTAAGCATTACTTGGTTGAAAGAAAAATTCATTTCAGTCCTACTTTGTTCTAATAAAGAGCACAAGTTTAAATTATTTCTAGAAAATGTAACTACCAACAGATTACTAGTTATCATAAATCCCTATCCATTTAAAGTTTTCTGTATAAATCTATTTCACATAAAAACATAAGATATCAAAAAACCAGAAGACAAAAATATAATACAAAGGAAAATTCATACCTGACCCAAAATAGTATAACTTTCATGGCTTAAATGAAAAGCACTATCAATACTAATCTCTATTTTCAGTGCTGGGCTGGGAATTTAGCTCACTGGTTAGAGTGCTTGCCTTGCAAGCACAAGGCCCTGAATTCAATCCCCAGCACTGGAAAAAAAAAAAGATTAATGAATCTATTTTCAGTGCTGCTAAGAACCACTCATTACAAACGTAAAAACAAATCAAAACCAAAGTGGCTAAGAAGGCACGTACTGACGTCAGGGTAAGTCCAAAGTTGGTAGACTGATGCTTCATTTGTATTTCAATTTTATGAAGTAAAGCTTCAATTTGATCATTTTCAAATCCTTTCCTAAAGAACACAATTTATAACTGAGATATTGAAAAGAAATAAAACATTTTAGAAACACAAGGTAGCAAAGGTAACATTTAAACAACTAAATATGAACTAATACCTGTTTTACTACACATAGAGAAAGCTATACAATGAAGAAGGCTGAGTCCTGTCCCCACAGAGCACTCATGAATGAAGAAGGAAGGCAAATCATTACAAAGGAGCCATACTTACTCAGCCACTTCATCAACCGTTCTGTCTACAAGATCTCTGACAGTCTGAACGTCATTCTCTGCAATCCCTTGGAGGCCAACACTGAAGTAGGCCTCCCGGGTGTTGCCATTATATCTAGAACACAAAATAGGTAATGCATTAGAATCCATGCACATTCACCATATTCAAAAATCAGAACTATCTAAGAACTTTAAACTCTGCGGTCCTGCTAAAGAAAGTTCTTTAAAGTAATGTTCTCAGATACTCACTTCTCAGGTATAATAGGGCTAAAGTACATCCATATACTTTTAAATATTTCTAAATACCAATACACAATTTCTTATGACAAAACAAATCCAGAAATTGAGAAATGCTGAGTTTTACAAAAGCTTTACGACTTCAAAGAATAATGATATGTATTTTTAAACAATGAACAGTATGATATTCCAAGAACTTCAAAAAGTTATTGAGGGTTTTTTGTTGTTTTTGTTATTGTTATTGTTGTTGTTGTTCTTGTTGTTTCTGCCAAAGGTCCCTGGAACCATAGCCTAATTCAGAGCTCCCAGTGGAGGGTGAGCTATCCTGAGTATTGTGGTACAATCAGTCGCATCCCTGGCCTCCACCCACTAGATCCCAACAGCACCCATGCCACTTATAACTACCAAAAATGTCCAAGGCATTCACAAGTGTCCCAAGAGGAGAGGGCAAAACTGCCCCCACTGATAACTACTGCTCTAATAAAACTTACCCAACATCAGGAGAAAAGTCTGTGCCAAGTCCAGATTCAATTAAGGCTTTGTAAAAGGGGGAGTTGGGCCCAGTAATCAAGAGTGAAGACAGAAGATTTAATGTGAAGGCTTCAAATGTGTCAGTGATACTTCATTGGAAAAAAAAGGGGGAGTAACAAAAGGGAGAATCATTGGCTGTTCTGTTTTTCATATCATTTAAAACCACCACTAAGTAAACACTTTTTTTTTTTTTTTTTTTTTTTTTTTTTTGGTGCTGGGGATTGAACTCAGGGCTTTGTGCTTGCAAGGCAGACACTCTGACCACTTAGCTAAATCCCCAGCCCTAAGTAAACACTTTTTCTTCCCAACAAGTTGAAGTTCCACTAGAGATTCTTCCATTGTAGTAATTACACAGACAAAAGAGAAAATTTTTTTTAACATACTGAGTTTTTTTAATCCAAGCCATATACTGTAGTCTCACTTTATTTCAGTGTTTATCATATGAAAGTGTGCCAAGTGCTTTTGCATATATTCCAATTATAGGTGAACATCATCATCAACACATAAGCAGACAAGGCACACATCTACCAGGCGGCAGCCAGAGCTCAGGTGGGGCAGACAGAACCAACAACATGCCTTCTATTCTCGTCCCAGTTCCAACCTGGTTGTTATCAAGTCCAGAATTTCAGTTTCGTGAGTAGTATATTTTTCTGAGTCTACGGTTCATAGTATTTACTTTACACTCAAAGGGACCTGTGACCACCAAAATGTTAACAACTGCTGTACCAGGGCAGTCTTTTCTCTGAAAGAATGGAGCTTTTAAAATATAAAAATGCAAATGACTTTCCTTCTGGATGGCTGCCAAAAATGACTTCCCCAAAACCATTTCAAATGTATTAAACTTTGGACATTTTGTTCTCTTTTTCCTTTTGGGTGGGGGCAGGGGCAGTGTTGAAACACAGTTTCACTATGCAGTTGAGGCTAGCCTTGAACTCACTATGTAGCCCAGGCTGGCCTCGAACTCAGTGATCCTCCTGCCCTAACCTCCCAAGAGCTGGGATTACAGGTGTGCCCCACCACGCCTGGTCTGTTCTCTATTCTTAAACCCCGCTTGACTTCATAATCTTAACTGTATATTAATTTATACTTGACTGTCAAATTCTCCTAATCTTCTAACTTATTTTCCTACTGTTCTCTGGCAAGTATGTACATTAACAAAGCATACTTACTCTGGTAAGAGGAAGCTAACACTGACAGTTGTCTGTTTGGAGGCATCCGTAGCCAAAGGATCTGGGCCACAAGTTATCTGGAATTCCCTCTGTAAAATGATACAATGCTTTAAGTAGACAGAGTCTGAATGGCTTTAAATTGCCACAGGTTATCCAGATACAGAAAAATGGTCCAGGACATGCCTTCCTTCAATTAATCTTTTTAAAAAATAGCC
Source organism: Hystrix cristata (assembly GCA_004026905.1). NCBI lineage: Eukaryota > Metazoa > Chordata > Mammalia > Rodentia > Hystricidae > Hystrix > Hystrix cristata. Next base: position 142,568 of record PVJO010001915.1, read on the forward strand.
AGTCTTTAGTCTTGAAAAGCTCCTACATACACTCTACAGCCCACAACATTTTAGAATCCTGTTAGTGCGCAGTTCAAATCCTCAATGAACTGTGCACTAACTAACCCCAGTGTATCTAACAGGCAGGATAAAAATACAGGTAAAAACCGGATGGGACACTTACAGGCTTATCCCAGGGCTGCTGGGCTGGCACCATGGTACTTGGTTCAATTTTCTGAAACTTACTCAGTGCTTCTTCATGTATTTGCTTCAGGTGCTGTTCTAACTCAAAATTCCCGTAAGTGAAGAACCTAAAATTTTGAGGAACACGTTAATCTATTTTAATATAAATGATTAGAAAATCACAGTGATGGCTTTCTACAAGAAGTGAATGATTTACAGTATACAATGGCTGATAACAAGCCAGTCCTTTCTATATTAAAGGAAACTTTATATATTTTGTTTTCACTTAGTTTAACTACAAACACCAAAAGGAAGCTTTGCCCTTTCATGCGGTAAGAGCTTCAAACAAAATACAAGTCAAGCAAAAGGACTTAATTAAATGCAAATCCAACAAAAATGGATTTTTTGTTTTACTTTAAACCTCCTATAAAAGTACTAAAAAAACTAAATGACCTATTTATTAAATTATGACCCAAGCTATAGTAATATAGTAATCCATCCAAGATTGACAGACAAAAGAATTTCCTAAAATGCAATTTTAGGTAAAAAATTTCAAATTATGTGTTTTTAAGCATTATTTAACCAGAGGAAAAAGCTTACAAACCAAACTTGATCTTTTCTGTAAAATAAAGTTATCTGAGCTAAGATTAAGATTTAAAGAACTATTAAAGATCTTTCTAAAATTTCATACTCGAGGCATTCAGGAACAAATTTTACACTCAAGGGTTTGGGTAATCCAGCAGCAATCAGCACCCCTGGCATTCAGACACTGGTCTCTCAGTGCCTGCCCACGTAATCGCAGAACTCAGAGGGAAGATTAGCTGAAGATCCCAGCAGTAAGAGCCTGGGTGTGTTGGGAGTCAGGGGTGGGAGGAAGGGGTAGAAACCAAACAACTCAAAGAAGACTAAAAAATTGTCAGAGAGAAACTCCCATGAGCCACAGCTGGGACAATTCAAGAATCAAAATAATAAATGGATTCCATTTGACTATACAACCTCGAATATGTACATACATAAAAATATTTCCACAAGGTCACAGGGGTACTAAACAATGAAGGCATGAAGACAAGAAAAAAGAAAGAAGCCTCTTTTGTCATCGTTGAAGGCTAGTGCCATCATCCCTCCCACAAAAGCTGGAAAACAGAGTCCCCTGCCTTTCCCTTAGACTGTTTCAGGGTACCCCAAAAGTCCCTGCTGATGAGGGAAAGCTCTCCTTTGCATAAGTCTAGCTAATGAAGGCAGAAGTTGCAGAATGAGAAAACGTAGCAAACCCCAACAAAATAATTGATTCAGGTGGGAGAATCAACAGGGTGACGGGGCACTCAGTCAATATTCCCAGGGTACTAGCATCTCCACTCATCAGGTAGACAGTGATTATGGAGGGGAAAGAGAACTTCACACTGGGGAGGCTGGCTGTCACCACCCTAACCTGCTGAAAACTGGTCCTGTGAGGTGGATGCCATCATGAGCGCTTCCATTCTACGTGTCACGAAACCATGACGACCCAGGATACGAGACTTGGACTCTGCACTACGAGTGACACCAAAGGCTATTTGTATCCTTCATGCTGTGTCAACTGACAGTTACCACTGTGATTACTTAAAATTGGCATCCAAGTAAAGCAGATAGGCAAATTTAGCAAGGAATCCTATATCAAGATGTACTTCTGAAGAAAACATTTATTTGCTAAATGTGAGAAAAGCTATGTAACTTTGTGTAAGAATTCAAATAAGTCAACTTTTAATCAACCATTAAACCTTTAAAAACAAAGTATTACCTAGCATTACTTGGGTGATAATGAGTAGCATGAAATTGTTTAAGTTGTTCCCACGTGAGCTCTGGGATGCACAGTGGGTCACCTCCGGAGATCACTGAGTAAGTATGGTCAGGAAGAAGTTTGTTCTGAAGGTGCTGTGAAAATATCCTCTCGTTGTCTGTCTTGAAATTAGAAAAAAAAAAAAAGTAAGAAAATGTACATAGAATATAGTCAGGACATAACAAGTGACTGTAAAACACAGTGTTGTTATCTAGACATCCCCTCAAAACCTCGTGCCATCTTAGGTGAGGCTTTTCAGAGGTGGCTGGATCTAGAGTTTGTGATTCTGGGATTAAGGGTGTGATGCTAGGATTAAAGATGTCCCACCCTGGAGGTAGGGGGCACCACCCAAAAGGCGGATAGCCTGGAAGGGATAAAAGGGCTGCTGCTGTTTCTGCTGCTTGCTGCTTTGCTGTTTTGCTGCCTTCTGCCTGTCTTGCCCCGATTGTTTCTCCTTTGTGATGCCCCTCTGCCATGCCACCCTGTTTGAAGCCAGCTGACTATGGACTGAAACTTCTACAAACTGTGAGCTGAAATAAACCTTTCCTCCTTTAACTTTGGGCATTGGGTATTTTGTCTCAGCAAGAGGAAAAGTAATTAAGACACATAGTATACTACAATACAGTAAATTAATCATACTCTGGACCATCTACCTCTAACATCAGTAAATAAAACTGCTCTAATGGTAATCAAGGATATCAACGCAGGTAATATTTAAAGTAGCATTCAACATCCTGTACTATCCTCTCCCACACCACTGGCTTTCCTTACCCGATCTTCTACTGTGAGGTCAATTTTTCTCTTTGTAACTATTATCTCCGGAGTCAAAGGGACAGAATCCAACTTTTATAATATTTCTCTTCTTGCTACCAAAGATTTAGAGTTACTATACTCTCCATCTACATGATACATTATAACTCACTGAGATTAAGAAAGAAACAACCAGGCTTGAGGTTTGCTTTTAATAATTATATCTTGGACTGTGAAAATAAAAATAAATAAATAAAAAGTAGCATTCAATTTACTCATAATCTGTACATGGGACAAAGGACTGGCTCTTTCCTCAGAGGAGAGAATTTTACTTTTCAGTATGCACCGAGTGAAAAATTCCATGGCTACAGTCAAGGAGAAAAGCATAGTGAAATAAAGATGGATGTGCTACAATTCCTCCTGTCCGGTAGCCATGTGGCCCTGAGTCTCAAAAATGTCTCTTGGAAAGAAATGGTTACCTAAATGGACTATAAGAGTTTGGAGATTGAAAAAAAAAAAAAAAAAAAAAAAAAAAAAAAAAAAAAAAAAAAAAAAAGAGCCATAAAAATCAGAGAGCAGCATGCACAAGTGATCCCAGTACTTTTTCTTGGGTGCTGGGGATCGAACTCAGAGCCTTGCCTTGCTAGGCAAGCACTTTACCGCTTGAGCTACATCCCCAACTCAATCCCAGTACTACAGAGAGACTAAAACAGACCGGCACAGGTCTTCAAAGTCAGGAGGACACATGAGGGCCTTCCATCCCTGACAGTCTCTACTCACAGCACTGGCTCCCATCAAAGCAAGAAGTTATTACATGAGAATACCATTCAACAGACTAACTACATAACCACTATCTTCTAGTTCAAAATTTTACATAGGTAAAGATAATTTTAATACAATAGAAAAAAGAAAAAATACATACAAATGCTCCCTTCATCTCATTAAAGACTACTCCTTTAAAGATCAAGGGTGTTTGGGGGTCACTCGGATCCACATGTTCTAGTCGCCATCCTTCCTGCCTAAATAATGATAAATAAGTAAGTAAACAAAAGATGATAGTGATTCAAATGCTATAGTCAAAATCAATTAATTAATCATTACATACCAGAAATCTAGTTCCCGCAAGCATGGAAAAAAGGTTGCATCCAAATACACTGACAGGAGATTCTGAAAATCCTTGGGATTTTGTGTGGAAAATGGATACAGAGTATAATCACTCGCTGGGTACAAATGAAAAGTAAGATTTTTTTTTTTTTAAATACAAGAGATTCTTCCAAAAATCAGGTACTTTCAAGGCTCACTTCCCCATAACAGTTAGTTTTAATCCTATGTAAAGCAGGAAGCAGCAACCCCACACTCAGCCCCACATTTCATCATCCTCAGCCTCAATTTCCCCAGATGCAACTCAAGGTCTTCACTTAACAGGCACCACACTACTTCTTCAGTGAACTTTTATATAGTTCAAGTTCCTTTAGAGAGGTTTTCGTACACCTGGAAAGATAACCTCATTCTGTAGCTTATCCTTGATCTCACTCCTTCACAGAATATATTGTTCATCCACCTGTGCACCATCTTCAGATATGTACTAGAAGCCAAGAAAGACACCACTGGCACTAACCATAATGCTACAGGCACCTCAGGCGGTAACAATACTCCCCAAAGAAAGTGATTTGGACATTTACAGAAAAAACTCACATACCTTTTTTCTAAAACTCCAGTTTTTACAATCTGACCATGACGTGGCCTGCCCTAAAGGATTAAATTTCTAACATCTTTCAATCATAATAGAGATTGGTGATTTATCCCAGTACTTTAATTGCCAACTACCTTCTTTTTTTCTTAGAAACTAACTGAATTCAAGTGTTTCTGTCTGGCAAAGCCCAAAGAGATTTCAGTTCAAGATGTAAGTCTTACCTGTTAAGGCATTCATAAAAGTAGATAATGACCTGTTTAACATTTTGAAGAAAGGATCTCTACATGGGTATTTCTGAGAACCACAAAGGACTGTATGCTCGAGAATATGTGGAACACCAGTACTGTCCATTGGAGTAGTACGGAACTGTACACTAAGGCAAAGAAAAAGGAATAAATTCAGTGGGAAAGGTTACCCTTAACACTGTCCAACAGAAACTCTAAATATGTAATTACCTGAGATTAAAAATAATCATAATAATCATCTTAGCATCACAATCTTTAAATGAAATGTTTTCTGACTATAACGTATGAAATCACTGATTAAGACTATAAAATTTTAATGTACATTTAGGTGAGCATATGGATTCATATAACATTTTCCTTATCTTTTCAGGATGCTCCATCAATAAAAATAAAGTGTTGGGATATTATTTTAGGCTACTTAATGTACATGTTTCAAACCAAAACATCCAAGAATCTGTTCTTACTCTGCACCACATACCTGAACAAATTATTCGTGTCTTCCCTTGCCAGGTGTAAATATCTGGCTCCTGTGTTGTCATGGCTGAGCTTCACTGCAGTTAGTAACAGCTCGGGGACAGATGTTACCTGCGGGAAAAGGAAAAATATCAGCAGCTAAACTTAGATGGAATGGTTACCTTCAATACATTGATACAACTGGTTTTTCTGCCTTAAATTAAATGACACCATGAAGCCAGTGTTTCAGAGCTGGAAGGGACAGAGTATCTTGTCCATATTCCTGATTTTAGCAGTGAGGATGTTAATTAATTTAAAAAATTAATTTAGGAGTGAGGATATTATTAATTTTAAAAAGGCTGATGAAATGATTCCCCTTTTTTTTTCAGCATTACTACTTACTAGGCATTTTATAAACACATCACATTATAACCTTGTAAGGGATATAGTTTCATCTTTATTTACAGATTTAAAAAACTAAGGTTCAGAATAATGAAATAAAACTACTCAGATAACACAGAACCAGAATTCTCCTTGTGTCTACGCCCTTTTCATTATGCCATGTCACACGTAATGGCTTTCCCTTTGCTCGTCTGCTGTGTGTGTCTCTGGTTTTTACAGGTATTATCTCATCCAACATTCAGAACAATTCTATACGATAAATGCAGAAATGGGCCTTCATCTGCAGGAGGAGAAGGACACTCCTAGAAATAAATTTCACTTCATCTAGTTGAAGATGGGTTCTCAGTGATAAGCTGGTTACCAGTTACTTGTCCCAGTGGAAGGATCAGCATAAACACAGCAAGGGCCTTCACGGTAGTAGGAAGGGCCAGAAGGGCATAAATGCCCTTAATAAGAATGAATGAAACGTTCACTCCCAGAGGAGGAAGACAGCAGAAGAGGGGACAATCATTTCTTTTTCTACCAAGGCCTCCTACATTAAATGTCCATAGTCCTTGATACGAAAGAAAGTGTTCTGCCAGCTGGTCCTCTTTCCTTCAATCACCTGCCATACCACTGTGATAACCACCCACACTCATCATCCCCTTTTCCAGGGGACATGAAAGTAACCTGTTCATCCTTCCACTGGAAGTTACTGGCATATCAGTGATCAGAACTCGAATCTCATGAGCCCAAAGTGGAGGACCTGCCACACAGAAGACACACATAGTGTGGTTTGCTGATACCTGTATAATTTGTGAATGATAAAGTACTTATACAGTGGTGCCTTAGTTCACAAACTTAATTTTTTCTACAATTTTGGAAAAGATGGCCACGTTTGTGTTTGTGCGGGAAAGATGGCCACGGTCATGTTTGCCACCCAATGCAGAATTTGCAAACAAAAACAAAATTTTACCAAAAGCTTCTCTTTGCAAACCAAATTGTTTGCAAATAACCATATTCATGAACCGAGGTACCACTATATTTCCAAGTTTACTGTACTTTACATAAAAGACCAATGTACTTAAAATCAGTACATACAGTGAGATGCCTGCCTAATGAAAGCTTTCAGGATAACTACTTCTCTAAGCAAGAATCATAGCTTGCCACAAGATAAGTCTTTTAAAATTTGAAAAGTAAAGGAGTACTCTGGAAGGCTGGGCAACTTAACGAAACTGTCTCAAAATAAAAAATAAAAAAGAGCTGGGGATGTATTTCAGGGTGAAGGGCCTAGGTTCAAACCTCAGTACCACCAATAAATGAATGAATCAATAAATAAAAATAATTTATTATTCTGAATAAGGTCCTTATTAGCAGTAACTTGTACTGTAAATCCAAACTTCTTTGTATGGCTTTCAAGGCACTTTACAAACACTCTGACTCCGTTTTCATGACTCATTGTTCCTGGATCTTGCCTGGGGTGCCCTGGGTCCTTGGCCTTACTCACATCCTGCCTAGAGATGGATGGCCTTCTTTCTTAAATGGCACCTTTGCCACAAGCTCTTCCTTCTCCCACCAGCAACAGCACTCTCTCATTCTCTCCTCCCTTCGCCCATGGTATTTCTGCATGACGCTCATCATGCCATACCTTATATTACAGCCGTAGATGAGGCTTTCTAGATTATAAGCTGCTTGTCCTTGTATTTGTTATAGCATTAAACGTAGCACAAAACCAACAACCAGTTATTTGAAGCACATACTCTTCAATTATTACACTGAGTAAAAAAGCAATGTGAAAGGTTTAAGCAAAAAAAGGTAGAATCTCTTTTAATATAAGCCAAGAAAATTTTTGTCCACAATCTCTTCTCTAAAATTCTGAGACTCAAATGGCTCAGAAAACAAAATTTCTATTTAAATTAGAGCAAATTATTTGATAACAAAACCTGACTGAAGAGATGTAGGGAACTGAGTCTTTGTGATTACACTTGGAGTGAAACAGCAGGTTTGGCTGCAGAAATACTGGTATTGATTCCAAAGACCCTGTCAGAGTTACCATCTAAAACTGGAAATGATACCAGGCTTTAGAAACACAAGTAAGGGACTAGGGATCATTTCATCTGCAGATGCTGTTCATCTGACCCCTTCGTATGAGTCAAGAACTACACTAGGGGGTTGGGGATTTAGCTCAAGTGGTAGAGCACTTGCCTAGCAAGCGAGTTTGATCCCCAGCACTGCCTCCACACCAAAAAAAGAACTACACCAGGGCCCAGGAATGCAAGGGTAAAAACTAAAGTCTCCAAAGGACTTCATATGCCAGCAGAAGCCACATATGTCACCTACCTTGAGTTTTAAAGAGCTAACCAGGACAAACGCATACCTGCTCTATGGTGAATCCATGGATCTTCTCTCCCACATTATACTGCAGCGCTCTCTCACAAGCTTTGCTGCTGCTCCACCTCCATACTTTGTGATGTACACTGCTGTGTTTAAGAAAAGTCATTAAAGTTAGATGATTTTCAGGACAATTGTTTGGTAAAGAGAATTCACAACATAATGAAAACACCATCATGTGAGATAGATAATTAACTAAAGAAAAATTAATCTTGCATTTTCCAAAATCTTCAACATTCCAGAAAACTAATTCCCCATAAAGTTCTTCCCATTTTAAACTTTTATCTTAATTCTGATGAACCTTCATAGTAATTAAATGTCAAACACTATTTATTGCTACAATTCACAAATACTATAGCACAACTGAGTACGAATTTCCCTCCATTGTATAAGAACAATTCTCAAAAAAATAAATAAATAAAAACAATTCTCATGAAAAATGGCTTCTTTCCATCACAAAATTCTCACAGACCAGACATTCACAGTAAAGCAATAAACTCAAACTATAATAAAATTCTATTATATACTCACCAAGTCATTGAAAATTAAAAAGTCTAATACTCATACACTGCTACAAGAAGTGCATATTGGAATGATTTTGGAAAAAATTTTGGCATAACTATATTCAGAAAAGTTGAAGATTAGCAAGTTCTCTTTGTATATATTCGCGAGAACTTGTACTTGTGCATCAGCACACATCTACAAGAATGTTGGCACTAATCTCAATAGAGCCAAACTCAACCAACCTCAATGTCCATCAACAGAGAACGGACACCTATAAGGATGTGGACCAAATAATACTGAACAACAACAAAAACATAGCATTAGTCTGTCCGGGTATTATTCAAACAGGGGACACTGTGGTATAGAAATGTGTACGGATGGTAAAAATATAAAGAAAAGGCAAAGAAATCATTTTAAATTGGGAAAATGATTACTTAAAAGGACATAGAGGGCTATGTTCAATTAGTATCATCTTAATCCTAGCAATGGTGACATGAGTTGTTTTTTTCAGATAGGATCTTGCTAAGTTACATTGTCCAGGCTGGGCTGGAACTTGCAATCCCTTTGCTTCAGCTTTTCAGAGTACTGAGATTACAGATTCGAGCCACCACACTCAGCTCAGACACAGTTTGTTGTTAAATAATTCTCTCAGACTACACTATGCGTTTTGTGAGATTTCTACATTAACATAGTTTCTCGGATATATTGATTTTAAAAGTTATAAGTCCAAAAAACAAAAAGTTATAAGTCCAGGAAAAAACAGTTCCATCACTGGCAACATTAGGACAACATGCTAAAATCAACCATCATTTCCTTATTGATTTAGCATATTATGGGATAGAGAAGAACCTCAAGAAATTATCATTAAGAGCACAAACTGTATGAAAACTCAGAGGCAACACTAGGCCTTCCCACATCATGCTTTCTGGTAACCTATTACATACACGAATAAAGTTCCCGTCGTCAAATTCAAACACTCCCTTACAGAGTGTAAGAGCGCTAGAGGAACTGTTTACTTGCTTAGTCTAGGAGTAACTAAACTGCACAAGACGAGTAAATTAAACAAGGTTTTGTGGATTCGCATGAAAACGAAACAGCTTTACCATCTTCATTCTTCCATAAACCGAGTCATAAAAAAGTGCAATCCTGCAGGCTATAATTTTATTAAGAATAATACAGCTCCTTAAAGTATATATAGCCTGTGGAAGCCTCAGATCTCTAAAGAAATCTGCCTTGTAACACAAAGGCAATGGGAGCCAATCTATAACGACAACCACGACTGCCAGTTACTTTCATTACACACCTTACAATCTACATCAATGACCATCTCCACTTCAAAAAGCCCTAACAACCTACACACAGGGCCAACCACTGTGGGATGACCTGAGGTGGGAGAAGGGAAAGTGGGTCAGGCCAGTTTCTTGGTCCTGGTTCCCCTTTAGGCCACAGACGTTCCCAATGGATCACCCCAACCCTGGTCACTGGAACAGGAACTCCTGGGGGAGGAGGGCTCTGCCATCCACAAAAGCTTCTGAAAGGACCCCTTCGCAGGCCCTGTAGGGATCCTAGAGCCAGGTTCTGGAATATCTGGGCTTGGGAGGCCCGAAGGAAAAGTTTCAGGATGCCGAAACTCCGAATGACATGTCGGGGTGCAGATGCCCAGACAGGGGGCTCACGGTGTGGGAGTCCCGGGAGAGTGGAGCCCTCACCCCAGGCCCAGGGACACGAGAGACCCTAGCGTCTCCTGCCCGCGCCCTGACGCCCTCTCCCTACTCCCAGCGGCCCCGTCGTCCCCCTGGGAGTGGGGAGTGTCTCACCCGCCGCTCAGCCTCTGCAGCGCACCCAGCGCTCGCTGCCCACCGCAACGCCACATGGTTTGTGACCACCGCCGGACCGCGGGGATAACATTTAACCCGACGCACGCGCGGGGCGGAGCGGGACGGCCGAGACTCCCATTGGTCAACGCAAAAGGCACGGGACTCTCCGATAGGCTGACGAGGAAAGGGGTGGATCCCACTGCCTGGGGCAAGCCTGGAGGGCGGATCCTGGAGCGCGGCCTGGGACCTGCAGGGCCCCAGGGGGCGGAGCCCTAAGGGCGGTGGAAAAGGGGCTGAGCAGGGCAGGGTCGGCTTGCACGCAGCGGAGGCGCTGGAGCCTTTGCAAGTGGGAAGGGAACCAAGACTTGGAAGAAGCAGGGAGGGAAGGAAAAGAAAAATAAATAATTAAGACGTGCATAAACCAACTCCCCACAATAATCATCACGTACTGCAAACGTCTACTAATAAAAGATGAAAATAAAATTTAAAAAAGAGTAACGCAGCTTGAAGAGGGGGGTGGGTCCCAGAACCGGCCAGCTGAACTTCGAGCTTCTCTTTGATCCTGAGGTCTGTAAGCCCACCTGTGGCCGGGGTGAGCTTGAAGGACGTCCATCCAGTTGGGCCCCCGCAAGTGTCCTAGCTCGGGGCTGGGTGGCTTCAAGACTCTTGGCCGGTTCTCAGGGCCACGACTGCATATGTTAACCATACTCAGAATGCTCCAGTCCCTCACAGAATTTACCAGCACACAGGTGGATGGCTCGGAGCTCCTGCGCAGGCCGCATTTCTCTCTATGTTTACTGTTCTTCTCTACATTTCGTGTCCAGGAAGACTTGCTTGCCTGGTGATCTAAGATTACCAAAGAACCCATGGGTCCTTCTCGGAAACGCAGGAAGAGACTTAGAGCCTAATACACAAGTGGAGTGGGCCCAGCTGCTGAGGAATGGAAGTGACATTTGGGATTAACCACACCTGGGGAGCGTTTGGGTGGGACTTGGAAAACGTGGGTACACCCATCTGATCTCAATTTCTCAGAACTTTTGCCTGCTCCCTTCACTATTCTCCCTCTCTTTCACTTCGGGCCACTCAAGCAAACTTTCATTACTCTTCCAGGTTCTAAAGAAAAGCTAAGTAGATGGCTACAATCATTTTAAACATGGAAAAGGTTTGGCAGCAATGTAGAGGGTTGTCACGTAGAAAAAGCCACAAAACGTCTACCAGACACCTTCCACAGTGCAGTCGATTCTGCAGTTGACCAAGTATGTTGATGAACCCAAATGAACCAGAACATAGGTGATAAGAAGCTACGCACACAAACTCTGTGTGTATACCTTTCTTCTGATACAGTTGATGAGTCATCAAATCTCTGTGATCTTAGGGAAGACAGTTGGGTATTATTAACTCTGTTGTGAGTATGCAGGAAACTGAGGAACAGAATATAAATGCAGTAATTACCACTTAACTAGTATGTTCCCACAGCACACAGCCTCACTGATGGATAACCTAGATACACACACAAGAACTCATAGTCACTTTGAACATAAGTTGACCTACTTTTAAGACATACATAATCTAAATTAATATTGACATAAATAAATAAAATGTAGAAATGAAAAAAATCAAATTATCTGTGCAATTTTCTACACTACAAAACCAGATCCTATAACGAAAAATCATTATTTTAGTAAAATTAACAGTAGGATTTTTTTATGACAGAGTAGATTATGACTAGGGCTTAGGAGGGTAATTGAGAGAATATTGGAATGTTGGCGGTTTAATTATATCTTCCCAAAACCGTAAGTGGGAGTATTGAATGGACCTCCAGAATATGACTGTGTTTGGAGATAAGTCACCAAGCTAGAATGAGGTCATTAGGGCTAAGCCTACCCCAGTATGACTAATTTCTTATTAAAAGGGAAATATTGGACACAAAGACACAAGATAAACAATACAAAATGTGAAGATAAAGGCATAGGTCAGGGTGATGCTTCTTCAAGTCAAGGATTGTCAAGGATTGTTGCAGCTCATGACTGTGGCATGGCACAAAGGATAAGAGATTACTTAGAGTCAATATCCAATTCAAACTCCAAGGAAGCCCGGAGGGACTGCCCTTAAGCCAGGCGCCTCAGTGTGGGAGAGTCTCATAAAGACAGCCCTGAACTGAAGCTTCTGTGGCTTTTATTGATAGAACCAGGAAGCAAGGATAAAGGACACAAGAAGGACATCTGTGCAGGAATTAATGTAGGGGACAGGGAAAGGACAGGGGAAGGTCAGGGTGGTCTGTTACATGATTGACCTTAGGGCCAATCTAAGTGATAAATTGAAATATGGAAAGGAGAGGGCCGGAGAATTCATTCCTTAAGGTAATGTGTTTTGATCCTGCTTGGACTTGTGGCTCTGTATGCTATCTTTTATCTCTAACCATGCATTCTGGGAGGTATGGGGCTTGTGGCTCCAAAAATCCCATATCTCTGCATATCCATCTCATACACATCTCTGGCCAATTCCCCCACAAATAATTGCCAAAATACCCACCAAAATCTGGGGGAAGAAAGCATGGAACACATTGTGCCTCACAGCCTCAGAAGGAACCAACCCTAATGATACCTTAATCTTGGACTCCAGCTTCTACAAGTGTGTAGAATTTCTGTTTTTCTAAGCCACCCAATTTGTTCATTTTGGTAGCTCTAGCAAACTAGTATGCAGAAGTCAAATTATGTTTTGGTTTTGTTTACCTTTGGAAAAAATAACAAAAATGGCATTCTCCAGGAAGTCATGTCATTAACATAATGCATGCTGCTGAAAATCCATCATTTTTTAATCCGTCATAAACCCAAAGTGATGAAAGTTGGAAATTCAAAATAAAAGACAATTTCAGTACCTCCAAATTTAGGATGATAGAGATATAAAGATTGTCAACAAACTTAGTACTAATAGTGATATAGGAGAAATATAACACAAAACCTGCTAGATGTCAGATGTGCTGAGTTAATGTCCCTTGAAATCAAAGAATGAATTCCAAAAAACAAAAAAAGTTAAGAGTAGGAAAGTTTTTTGGGGGAATAAGAAAAGCTCCTGAAAGACAGAAAGAATCCTGAGTGGGTTGTTAACAAGGTCATTTCTCCAAGAATGTTTTATAAGGCAAAATCACAAAGTGGGTACAATGTGGGTCAAACTTTAATCAACCAATGAGATTACAAGTATAGCCACTTAGCTAATATTAATCCAACAGGGAAGTGGGGCCCGTAGCAAGGACATATAGATGACGTAATTATCCTTGATTCATCTATGACTTCTAAAACAGGAATCTTTTGGGAAAGGAATGGGTCAAGGTGGTGTTCTGCTGACCCAGTCAGGTGTCTGATGCATACCTGAGCTTAATGGACTGGATGATACCAATTACAGTGTACTCTCAAATTTCCATTCATCCCTTAGGGATGTATGTGAATCTTGCCATTGTGATTTTAATCTTAAGGCCTTGTCTTCTTCAGATGTGCCTCCAATCACAATTCTGAAGTCTCCACTTTTCACTGACTTCTTTAAGAGCTCAGTCCCTCTCTGACTGTATATTAATTTTTATCTAACTTAGCTGCCTATAATAATAGCACAGTATAAAGAAAAACAGCTTCATGCTTCTCAGAAAACCTAGGATCCAATCCTGGCATTCATTCATTCATTTTTTTTCATTCAATAGATATTGATTATGTGCCACCTATTTGGAACCACTAAACTCTTGCTATTGATGAGTTTAAATATTTCATTTATCTATGGAACTTGTGAAAATGGGCTCATCTGAAAAGTAGAGAAAGAAGCTAGATTTTCTTAAAGTCTATTTCATCCCTGACATTTTGGAATTTTATTATCTCAGGTCTTATTTGTGAGACTGGTCAAAGCAAAGATGTCAGAGTTGGGGACTTAGCTCAGTGGTAGAGTGCGTGTCTAGCAATCACAGGGCCTGAGTTTGATCCCCAGCACCCTCCACCAAAAGCATAGCTATCACTCATCAATTCTATTTTCTGTTTAAAATGATCCATTAGGAAACTCAATTTAATTTAGCCCACCTTGATTTTCTTTCTGATTCTAGGTATATCTCCTAATATCCATCTTTGATAGAGATAAACTCTTTCCCTAAATCTAGTTTAACTTTCAGTGCTTTAGTAGTTGTTTTAGAAAACCTAAGATGTTATTGAGGTTCCTGTTAGCTAATGCTATATATAATTTCAATTGTTTCATTTTTATTTATCTATTATGAGTTATATTTGCAGTGCATGTTTATATTCCCTGGGTGGCACTGATACATATATAACACATCCAAATTCCTTTTTTTAATCACCTTTCACTCTCCTCTTTCCCCCTTCCCTCCATCTCTTGATTCCTTTTTCCATTTGAGAAAGATTTATCTCCCTACTTACTATTATTTGTCTTTTATCTTGCTCTTAATTTTTAATTTTGCTTTCTCACATATAAGGTGTATTTAAGCTTGTTTGTCTGGGGCTGGGGATTTAGCTCAGTGATTACAGTGCTTGCCTTGTAAGCACAAGGGCCTGAGTTTGATCCCCGGCACCACAAAAAAAAAAAAAAAAAAAAAAAAAAAAAAAACAAAAAAAAAAA